>SNQJ01S0029781.1:58032-69532 GCA_010110895.2 Picea sitchensis
AGAATCAATTTCTCTTACTCATTTACTGCATCATTCTTGGAACAGGATAGGAAGTAATTCTTATCCAAACTCCAATCACTTACATCTGATGAAAATAACTTGTATTTGGTCCAGAAGGACTTCTCAATTCATAGTAGTCTCAAAATAATTATCAACAACCAAAATGAAAGAGTTCTTACAACAATCATCGATCTTTGGTTAATCGGTCGATGTCTCTATTTATAATATAAAATTCAACTGCAATTAACAACTAAATACAATTCAAGTCAAACAAAAATTTCCACGTGGCGTGATCATCCAACAGTTTATTTCAACAGTCCACCTTAGATGTCTCTTGAAAAGGGTGACTTATTTCATATTCAGACTAGCTGATAAATAGATCTTCACAGTTTTGAGCCCATGGGAACCTGTGTTGTTCCATAAGGGAAACATATACTCCTCTGATATCCACTGCATGCGTCTGACACTTTACCAAACTGGAGTTCAACTGTTGCAACATGGCTCAAGCTCTGATCGGGTGTCCTGCGAATTGTTTCACTTTCCCTAACTTTGCATCGGTGACCTTTATGAACTCTTCATCCCAAAGCGAGTCATTTATGGAGCGCGTCTTGAAAACATCGCTCAGGTTAGTGAATTCATTGGGGGTGTCAAATTCAGGGAGACTGCCATCTTTCATCACTTTATTAATTTTACCCCAGTTTTTATGGCACTTGGCCCATTGATCTTGGATTTCTCGGTGTGGGTCCCGGGTCATCTTCGCCCAGTATTCGACATATTTCTTCATGCGGTCGAGACTACTTTTTCCAACTAGCCAAATTCCATGATGTTCCTTTTCTCGATCCTGTTGAACTGCCTCAATGTATTCGAGTCTCTCTACTGCTTGCTGTGCCTTTTCGTGCCACCTCTCCATTTCTTTGCATGTCACAAATTCCATGAGAGTATCCTCCTGGAAATCGACTATGTTCTCGGTTAACAAGTGCCTTTCCTTATTGAACTCATTATAAACTCCATTGAACTCATCCTTCAGATACACAGTGGTCTATGTAGCTCCTTTATAGTATTTGACAAGATGGTGCAGGTGTTCGAGCTCTTCTCGGGTGTCCACTAGTTCCTTTTCATCTCTCCTAATTCTATCCGGAGTGACATCTAAAGGGATTTTCCTACACTTATCAGTTCGAATGTGTGAGCGTCTGTAGTGATGATTAATTTCTCTTCTATGGTAACCATGATGGATTGATCCAAAGTGATCCTTCGCCTTTTCACGGTCCTTTGAATGATGGCCTTCCTCTTTTGATAATAGGATATTGCATAGATGTCTACTACTTTGTCTACCAGTTCTAGTATCTATTGATCTCCCCATGTGAGGCTGTTTCTCAAGCTACCCATGGTGTATATTTTCTTAGGAGTGGGCTCTCGAATTTCTTCACTTTGTTTTGTAGATCTGGCCTCTACTTGTCGTTCGTCGAGGATTTGAATATTGGGTGTAATGGAGGCATCGGGTACAGACTCATTGCTTACTTTCTTGTCGGCTGTAGAACTGTCAATTTTATTTTGTGGAGTTTCGTCACTCAGTCCTGCTTCTACTTCCTATTTGTTGGACTCTCTTGTGTCGAGGCCACCTTTGGACTCTATTTCCTTTTGTAAGACCTGCTTGTCTTGGACCTCAGGCTCAGGAGAAGTAGTTTTCTCGGGACCTTTTTCCTCTTAGATTCGCACCGAGGTGCCATGAGAAGGGTCTAGACTCTCGTCTTCATTGTAAATATGTATAAGAGTGCTCAAGGGATTGGGCGTTTGTGTCTCTATCGAGACCCAACCTGTCTCTAGTTGAGTTGTCCCTTCTTTCAAAGGATCGATCAACGATGTTGCGGGTTCAAGGTTTCCTAACCCATGGACATTATCGAGGATTGTGAACCTAGGATCATTCAACTCTGTCGGAGCACTTTGAAAAATAGTTGAAACTACAGGTCCTATGAAAAGATATGGGTCATCGCACATCCGTTTCATCAACAACTCGATTTGTTGATGTAACAACGTACCCCTTTCTTGTGCAGCTTGGTCTTCCGGGAGATCCCTGATTTGTACCGAGGATTCCCGATGAGTTCCCACAGCTTCAATGTCTTATTCAGGATCACTTATTCCTTCATCCAATTCATATGCAACTGCGCCTTCCGGGCGTCGGCTAATTTCTTGAACTTCCTACTCCATAAACATTGCCTATTCTTTGTAGCTCATATCTCTAAACCTAGTTCCTCGAGGATTAACTTTCCTGGATGCCACCACATTCCAGTCTTGAGCATTCTCAGTAAAAATTTCATCCTTGAACTGGTCATGGGCATAGGGCCAACATGATGATACCTATGATGTGTGCTGTAAAACCAATCCCTTGTGATCATGTTTGCGAGATTGACCAATTTGGAACCGAAATTCCAATTGACCTAGCCCGAGTTGTTTAGCATGCATGGTATCTTTGACCATGAAAAATCTTATATGAAACCCATATGGTATGAAACGAATTTCCCCTAACACTAGCCAGTCGAGAACATATATGGGTAATAATTGGTGTGCCCCTATGGCACCGAAAACCCTGATGTAGGTTTCTCATTCATTTAAATACCAGTGGCCAATTTTGGCTATAACCGTCTTTGCTTCATCTAACAATCTAGGGAATTATTTCCTGAAGATCAAGAAGTACGTGCGGGCAATAAACTGATCACAGATAACATCATAGGATTTATTGTACCTAGTTTCCCATAGGATGATGAAGTATACTTGGACCGCGATCTCCGAAGAATGCCAATTTAGGTTCATCCTAGCAAAAGCGTTCCTGGTAGAGTTAACGTCTAGTATATACGAGGCCATGTAGAAGGTATGGGTATCTCCCTCCTTTAGCACCTGAGCCTGTCTTATGCAGGTGCTCAACTGCTTGGAGATGTTGGCACCCCAATTGAAGTCTGTGCCTAAAATGACGACTGTAAAATCCAGAGGCATCCAAGCCTCTAAAAATTGGGAGAAGTCTTTCTCCCCATGTAACCTATAGAGTAGATCCATGAGATATATGTATGGTTCCTTGAGATTGGCCATTGGATACCAGCCAATAGTCTAGTTTGTGAATTTTTTGTCTTCTCTCCACCATGACAACATGATTTTGCTGGTATCGTGTGATGCATAGAAACTCAAGACAAAATCAATGCTCATTTTTATCTCAGAATCTTTGAGCTTATAGTAACTTTGAACCTCTGATGGTAGGTAGAATCTGAAGCATTCACTGTTATCATCATTAATCAAACATTTTTGGGCATCAACGTGGTCAATGATCCACTTCAGGAGCTCAATGAAAGGAAAGACCGAAGATCAGCTTGCCACCCTATTTAGATAATCCTTGTGAGTGTTGGGGACAACCTCGTCATCGAGCTTCCTTATGTCAGGATCACTATGAGGGGTATATTCGAGGGGTTCTTATTTCTTGATTTTCTTGAAAATTTCTTCCCAGCGAGGAAATGCCATCTTGGCTCGAATACTTGCCTCCATGTCTTCGAAAGTTGGGGGCTAGACAAAGGGATCCTTGGTGATTGTCTTAATGATAGATACTAGCTTGGGAGTGAATTCTAATTGTCTCGCAAATGATGGAGAGGATCCTTCTCCTACTTCTAATTCTTGCAGATTAGGGGCTCTCGACGATTTCCTAGTGGAAAGCTTCTTTAGAGGCATTGTTCCTGCAATTTAAAATGTCTTTTGAACATGCGTATAGAGAAGCGTTGGGTGTGGACATGTAATAGTGAAATGCGTGAAAACCATTAGTATATACATGCCTGTAACGCTTGCTAAGATAATTTCTTAATACTCATTGAACTTTGGGTGTTTCTTCTGGGTTGTTGGCTTCACTCTTCTGTTTGTTCTAAATTTCTTGCTGTGCAGAATGGGACCATGCACAATGATTCGAACATGATATAAATAGAGAGGTAATACCAGTCATATCAATCAGTTAATACGAGTAATAAATGTAAAATCAAAATAAATTACCCTCGAATTTTTGCAAATAAACCTCAACTAGTTGACGATGGAGGCATGAGAGAAGATGCGTTGTATATGTTATCCCCAATTTCTAGGGATAACTAGGATATCATGTATCAAGGCCCACAGGTCCTAGACATGGAGTATCGAGAGCAGGATTGACCTGAGCATGGCCCTGGAGGGCCCATCCTTTTCTTCTTTCATAAAATTTGTCTTGTCAGCAGCAACAACATCCATCACCATCAGCTTGGTCTTGTATCGGAGAAGGCTCTTGCTCCATGAGGTAATTGGTCCAGGTATCATGGTATGTGTCACTTTTGATCATTATAACCTTTGGATATATGCATTTGACTCCTTTTATCTCTGATGACTGGTTGGATCTTACATTAACCCACTTGACCATGATTGGGGAGATTGATAGGGTGTCCTAGCAAGCCTGTACCCATGGTTTTGGTTTTCCACTGAGGGGATTTCTGAAGAGCCATCATTTTCTCCCATCATACTACCACTTTTCCATATTATCTCCCACTCATTTATCCCATTCCCCTTGTCCGGGCATTAGGATGATATGTTTTTGGGGTTGCACCTTATCTCATGGGAAGAAGGGGCTAAAGGCCCATAAGGTAAAATAAGATGGTAAAAGATAAAGGCCTAGAAATAAAACCTCGAGATGCCTTTCCCAGGGATCCTCGAGAAGGAAATAAAAGGCCTCTCAGCAAGAAACAGGAGGGACCTGGAAAATAATAAACAATACCTAGACAAGAGGATAGGGGGTCTCATCATGAGCCAACCTATTATGTTCATGGGTACCTAACAACATGACATTGCTACCATCTGGTTACCACAGTAGGGAAGTGACCTTTGGTTGCATGGCCAAGGGAAAGGGGGTCTTATCATGAGCCAACCTTATCATCTCTGTGAAAGTACTTGTGAGTAACACTTTCATCTCCGGTCACCATGCCAAGGCAGTGTTTTCTGGTTATCCCTTGAATAAAAAGAAAAAGAAGAAGAAAAATCAAATAAAGAAAAAGAAGAAGAAAAATCAAATAAAGAAAAAGAAGAAGAAAAATCAAATAAAGAAAAAGAATAAAGGCAAGAATAGGCTTGGAGCATCCATGACAGGTACAACTCACCTTCTACAAAAGCACCCACAGATAACAAAAACACTCACTCATTAGTGAGATCTGATTTTTGTGCCCTACTTCGGTATTTGTTCTCTTTTAGTAAGGATCACTTGTTGAAGGAAGGCATTTCCTGGCATTTTTGGCATTTCTCTTGAAGGAAGGTTTACAACTAGGGTTTTCAACTCTATTTCATCATGATATATAAGTGTTTTTTCTGCAAAAAATCTTAATTGAATGGTTGTAGTCTTATATTCTTGCATTTATTATAAACTTTGTTGATTTTAAAACCCCAGGGGACAAACACACAAGTAGGTTGTTGTCTCATGTCCCCTAAAAGAGAAATTTTCAGCCATTGAAGAAGGAAGGAAGAGCCTAGCCATTGCTACACTCTTATTGCTTCTTCCCCTGTGCTAGCCATACCTTTAAAAGTTAAGAAGGAGGAGACATCCCAGGCCTAGGTTATCTACACCTAGGGCCATCCTGCTTCTAGGGTTTGGTGATAGGGAATTTCTTTAGCAACACTCTCCCTCACCTCACTCTCGTGTCTTGATTTATCTTTTATGCTATCTGTTTTTCCAAGTTAAACCTAAAGAAGGAGGAAAGAGCACGAGGCCTTGCTTAAGAAACACCAGAGTGAGCCTCTTTCCCTAGGGTTTTGTTTTTGGGGCCCTGCCATTGCAGCACTTCAGAACCATTCCCTCTAGTCTTTAGCCTTTTTTCCTTCAACCTTTGCGTCCTCCCTTGATTTGATTCCATTTATCCTTAGGCACTGATCTTAGGCCTCCAACGTTGAAGTGATAGTGGTCAAACAAACTCTCAAACCCTTTGCTAAATTGAAACCCTAACTAACTACTAACCCTAATAAGGCTGATGCCATCCTTGGTTATTCCATCTTGACGCAACAAGTTTTTCTTTATAGGCAATTAGGTGATGGTTTAAAGCATTTATTGATGAAGGGATTGATTGGAAACACTGATTGCTACATCATCTTGGTATTTATTGGTGAATAGATATTATTTCATTGTTGTATTAATAAACATTGATCTTGTCAATATCTATTGCTTACATATTGATATCAGATAGTTAAATGAAGTACTAACCCTTTGAATCATAGCCTGTATGTATTAGTTTGTTGTTGCTTTGTTCTGGGAAGGTGTTCTCATTTGGGCCTACACTTCATTATTGGCTGTTTAGCCTGACTATCTGCTCTTGGTGGTGACCTGTGAAGAGGGAATTTTACTTTGACCTTTATACCTTAGCCTCTTCAAAACCCTAGGTTACCGGGGATGTCTCCCCTGGGCCTAACCTCCCTAAAGAGAAAGAACCTCCCCATTGTGGTGACATTGGGTGAGGTAGGTTTCTGTTACACCAGTTTGGCCTCTATTTTCTATCCTTTTGACCTAGCTACAAACTATGAGATAACAATATCAGTGGGTTTAATGGATACTTTTTATTCATGCACAAATTAGTAACTAATGCACGATATACAAATTAACTACCATATTTGAATGTGGTGTATCTGACACATATGGAGGTAAAATGTCTCGTCGCGTCACATCACTCCAACGTAGGGATCGAGGATCAATTGTTTACTCCTTACCTCTACGCAATGTTTACTGTTACATTTTTTTGCCG
This sequence comes from Picea sitchensis, assembly GCA_010110895.2. Classification (NCBI taxonomy): domain Eukaryota; kingdom Viridiplantae; phylum Streptophyta; class Pinopsida; order Pinales; family Pinaceae; genus Picea; species Picea sitchensis. The sequence continues at coordinate 64,803 of SNQJ01S0029781.1, forward strand.
AAACAAATGGATCGGTCTTCGGCAAAATCCTTCTTGGGTTTGTTCGTAGGAAATAAACGCTTTCATTGGTCGACGCCGATGAAATTCGGTACTCAGCTACTTTGACTTTCCAAACGATTTTCACCACCTTTATCTTTTGCCAATGCTGAATTTCTCAAGTGATTCGGGGGATAATCCTGGGTCGCCAATTCATTGAGTAGTAATTAAGTCTTTTTTAGAGTTAATAAGGTTCTTTGTTGTACATAAGCAAACTTTTAATCGATTCAATCATGAAACATATGAGATAAGCAAAGGCGTCAGTTTCATACTGAAGTGATAACAGTCCAAGCCGAAGATCGAGTGGTACCCCCAAAGTTTAATGGTGACATAATTTTTTAGGGTGTGTTGAGTACTCAACAGGTTGCAACTATATTGATGATTCAAATGAACATGAAGAGATGTCTAACTTCATAAGGAAATTAAAGAAAGGAACCAAAAAGTATAAATGTATGCTTCTATTGAAATTTTTTAATTGTGGTGGTATTGGTTATTTTTCTTCTAAATGTCCTCATAAAAATAAATATAGTGATGAAGAAAAATATTCTAAAAAGGAAAATAAATATCATAAGGGAAACAAGAGAAGAAACAAAAGGAGATTCTTAAAGATTTTTTTCTAGTCAAAGGAGGACAGTTCTGCATCAGACAAAGAGGATATTGATAGTGACAATGATTCAGAAAGAGTACTCTTCATGGAAGTAGAATATTTTGAATAATATTTTTAAGAAGAAGACAAAGTCGATCTCAGAGTAGATCTAATTAGTGCATTAGAATAACTTACAAAAGAAAGAAAGAAAAAAAAGTCACTCAAGGCAGAGTTAAAAATGAAAGAGGGATCTGAGAATTCCAACTCTAAAGAAATTGAGCAAATGATCACGAGTCTAAAAATTAAAATAGAAGAACACAAAAGAATTGAGGAAATACTTAGAATTCTGTTAGAAGAAAAGAATAAAACGATTGGAACCTCAGAAGCAGAAATAATCTCTTTAAGGAAGGATATTCAGAAGAAATAGATGCAGCAGAAGAGAACCAGAATATTGGATCAAATCATCAGCATTCAAAGACCATCCACTGACAGATACATACTAAGATACAATCATGTGCATAATGATAAAGGATTGATATCCACCACAAAAAAATAAGAAGAAGAAGAAAGAATATATGCATAGACTTTCAAAGATTCTTTCAAGGAGGAAGAATGAAAGCCCCCAAAGAAAAACTTTCTAGAAATAAAGAAGACTCAAGAAGATGAATTCAAAAGGAGCGCATCACATAGAATATCATCTAATCCCAGGTATCAAAGGTTCTTTTATGTTCATTGTTTTAATTGTGCTAATTTTAGACATAAAGTCGTAAACTGCAGAGCCTATGCCAAGAACTGAAGAAACTATGGAAGGTACTTAAATAATAGTTATCCCAAAAAATATTATGAAGCATACAACAGAAACCAAAACAGTTTTGGCTCATTGAGAAATAAAGTAGAATGCTACAAATGCAACAATTTTGGGCGCAGAGAGAAGAATTGTAGATTGACTATTCCACCCAGCGAACCAAATAAAAACATTAAAAATCATCTATTAGAACCACAAGAGATATGAAAAAAAAACAAAATCAATGCTTGCTTTATCTACAAGCCCAACATAGAAAAAGTGATTGGTATGTTGACAATGATTTTTCAAAGCATATGATAGGTGACAAGAACATGTTTCTAACTCTGAAGAAAGAAAGAGATGGATCAGTTTCATTTGGCAATAATCATTCAGCTAAAAGTATAGGTAGAGGCACATTTAAGCTTAGAAGAAAATATTCCATGGAAGAAAATGTTCTACTAGTCAAAGATATGAAACACAATATGATGAGTGTAAGTCAATTTTGCAATCAAGGACACACACTTTAGTTCGACTAAGAGAAATTTGAAATTAGGAAAGAAGGATCAATAAAGTTAGTGGTGACAACGATAAGGAATTCGAACAACATATATGTTTTGAATGAAATTGGAAAAGAAAGTTGTTTCTTAGGAAAGGAAAATGGAAGTTGGATTTGGAATAGAATAACGGGTCGCATGAACTGTGACAATATTCTCAAAATCAATAGAAAGGAAGTAGTAAAAGAAATGCCTAAAATTTCAAAGATAGTGAATACTCTATGCAAGCATTGTCTAAAGGGAAAACATACTAGTACCAAGTTCAAATCAAAGGAGTACTCAATGACAAAACCATTGGAGATTGTACATATTGATGTATTTGGACCAATGGGAACAAATGGATTAAATGGTGAACAATACTTCATGCTACTAATTGATGACTACACAAGAATGACTACAATTTTGTTTCTCAAGATGAAGTCAAAGGAATTCAAACACTTCAAAATATATACAAAGATATGGTTGAAACAAAGACAAATTTAAAAATGAAATGTTTGAGATCAGAAAATGGTGGAGTGTTTATATTGAAAGAATTCATGGATTTTTGTGGAGAACATGGAATAAAAAGGAAATTCTCAGTAGCCAGGACACCTCAGCAAAACAAATTTGCTAAATGAAAGAACATAATAGTACAGGAAATGGCCAGAACCATGTTGAAAGATTCCAAGTTGGGTGACATGTTTTAGGAACAGGAAGTACATACAACAGTTCATATCATAAACAAATGAATGCTCAGAAGTAATCATGATAAGAATCCCTACGAGCTATGGAAATGAATACCTAGAAATGTGAAGGATTTTAGAGTATTTGGAAGCAACTACTATATCAAACAAGAAGAAGATAGGATTGGAAAATTTTCATCCCGAGTTGACAAAGGAATATTTGTCACGTAATCAAGAAAGAAAAAGGCATACAAGTGTTTCAATATGAGGCTCAATAGAATAGTGGAAAGCATCAATGTACAGATTGATGAGACAAATGTATGAAATACCAAAGAATAAAGAAAAGACTCAAAAAATCAGGAAGGACAAGAGGATTTGAAAGAAGAAGTATAAGAAGTAGAAGCGGAAGAAGAAGAAGAGAAAGAGGAATATTACAAACAAAATATTAAGATATCTCCCAAAACTCCTAGCCGACGAGTGCAAAAAAATCATCCACTAGAATAGATCATTGGGAATAAATATGTAGGAGTTGAAACCCAAAGAAAATTATGCTCACCCAAAAAAATATATCTATCATTGTTGTCCAAAGTTGAACCCAACAATTTTGAAGAATACAACACTGATGAACACTGGATCAAATCTATGGAAGAAGGACTGGATCAGATAGAGAAGAATGAAACATGGGAACTTGTTCCAAGGCATAAGAATAAGAACGTTATTATCACAAAATGGGTATTTAGAAACAAGTTGAATGAGGATGGAAAGGTAACCAAGAATTAAGAAAGGTTAACTTATTCAAGGGATATGCTTAGGTTGAAGGAATAGATTTTCAAGAAACTTTTTCCCTAGTTTCTAGAATGGAAGCAGTGAGACTAATCTTGGCTTATGCATGTTACAATAAAATCAAATTATATCAAATGGATGTAAAATCAATCTTCCTAAACAATAAACTAGAATAAGAAGTCTACATCAAAAATCTAGAAGGGTTTCTATTGTCAGAAAAAGGAAGATTATGTTTGTAGATTGAAGAAGGCATTGCATGGACTCAAACAAGCCTGCAAAGAATGGTATTCAAGATTGGACATGTATATACAAAAACAAGGGTTCATAAAAGACAACACAGAAAACAATATCTACATAAAGGTAAATCAAGATAGTATATTGATAATTGGAGTTTAGGTTGATGGCATTATTTTTGAAAGTGATGATGACATGATGAGTCAGAAATTTTCTAAATACATGCAAAATGAATTAGAAATGTCATTACTTGGTGAGTTTTCTTTCTTTTTGGGACTCCACATATGTCAACAAGATAAAGGTATTTTCATCTCCCAGACCAAGTATATAAAATAAATGCTAAAGAATTTTGGAATGGTATATTGCAAGCCCATAAGTACTCCCATGAAAACTAGTTGCAAATTGAGCAAAGATGATAAATCCAAGGATGCAGATCAAAGAATCTATAGATTGATGATTGGAAATTTACTCTATGTGACAACATCGAGACTAGATGCGATACAAGAAGTTGGACAAGTTGCAAGATTTCAAGAAGCACCGAAGGAAAAACATGTTATGAAAGTAAAGAGAATATTCAAATATCTCAAATCAACAAAAGACTATGGATTATGGTATCCGAAAGGGAATGATCTATATCTAGTAGTATACATAGATTTAGATTGGGTAGGAAGTGCTGATGATAGTGTTAAGAACCAAATATCAATATAGCATAGAAAAACCTCAGAATAAGTGTTCAACGCCTTGAAAAAGAGAAAAATTCAGATAATAAGGCTCTTCGAGGGGGCAACCTCCTTATGCCCACATAAATGTACAATTCCAAGATGATTCCAAATGAAAGTGTCTCCTTGGTATATATAGGAGAATAAGATGTATAATTACAACTAATGAAATAAAGCCGACATAAATAAAATAACATTACTAATGTAATATGCCGCAATTAAGGGTAATGAGCCAATATTAGGGCTTAACATGCCCCTCCCGTTGAGAGAAGTGTTTTCCACAATGCTTGAGTAACTCTGGATGCTTCTGTATAAAAGAATCATCTTCCCAAGTGGAATCTTCAGCCGGTAGTTTCCTCCATTTAATGAGAT
>SNQJ01S0029781.1:75236-91521 GCA_010110895.2 Picea sitchensis
GTTTGACCACTATCACTTCAACGTTGGAGGCCTAAGATCAGTGCCTAAGGGTAAATGGAATCAAATCAAGGGAGGACGCAAAGGTTGAAGGAAAAAAGGCTAAAGACTAGAGGGAATGGTTCTGAAGTGCTGCAATGGCAGGGCCCCAAAAACAAAACCCTAGGGGAAAGAGGCTCACTCTGGTGTTTCTTAAGCAAGGCCTCGTGCTCTTTCCTCCTTCTTTAGGTTTAACTTGGAGAAACAGCTAGCATAAAAGATAAATCAAGACACGAGAGTGAGGTGAGGGAGAGTGTTGCTAAAGAAAGGCCCTATCACCAAACCCTAGAAGCAGGATGGCCCTAGGTGTAGATAACCTAGTCCTGGGATGTCTCCTCCTTCTTGACTTTTAAAGGTATGGCTAGCACAGGGGAAGAAGCAATAAGAGTGTAGAAATGGCTAGGCTCTTCCTTCCTTCTTCAATGGCTGAAAATTTCTCTTTTAGGGGACATGAGACAACAACCTACTTGTGTGTTTGTCACCTAGGGTTTTAAAATCAACAAAGTTTATAATAAATGCAAGAATATAAGACTACAACCATTCAATTAAGAATTTTTGCAGAAAAAACAGTTACATATCATGATGAAATAGCGTTGAAAACCCTAGTTGTAAACCTTCCTTCAAGAGAAATGCCAAAAATGCCAGGAAATGCCTTCCTTCAACAAGTGGTCCTTACTCAAAGAGAACAAATACCCAAGTAGGGCAAAAAAATCAGATCTCACTAATGAGTGAGTGTTTTTGTTATCTGTGGGTGCTTTTGTAGAAGGTGAGTTGTACCTGTCATGGATGCTCCAAGCCTATTCTTGCCTTTATTATTTTTCTTTATTTGATTTTTCTTCTTCTTTTTCTTTATTTGATTTTTCTTCTTCTTTTTCTTTTTATTCAAGGGATAACCAGAAAACACTTCCTTGGCATGGTGACCAGAGATGAGAGTGTTACTCACAAGTACTTTCACAGAGATGATAAGGTTGGCTCATGATGAGACCCCCTTTCCCTTGGCCATGCAACCAAAGGTCACTTCCCTACTATGGTAACCAGATGGTAGCAATGTCATGTTGTTAGGTACCCATGAACATAATAGGTTGGCTCGTGATGAGACCCCCTATCCTCTTGTCTAGGTCTTGTTTATTATTTTCCAAGTCCCTCTTGTTTCTTGCTGAGAGGATTTTTATTTCCTTCTCGGGGATCCCTGGGCAAGGCATCTCGAGGTTTTATTTCTAGGCCTTTATCTTTTACCATCTTCTTTTACCTTATGGGCGTTTAGCCCCTTCTTCCCATGAGATAAGCTGCAACCCCACAAACAGATCATCCTAATGCCCGGACAAGGGGAATGGGATAAATGAGTGGGAGATAATATGGAAAAGTGGTAGCATGATGGGAGCAAATGATGGCTCTTCAGAAATCCCTTCGGTGGAAAACCAAAACCATGGGTACAGGCTTGCTAGGACACCCTATCAATCTCCCCAATCATGGTCAAGTGGGTTAATGTAAGATCCAACTAGTCGTCAGAGATAAAAGGAGTCAAATGCATATATCCAAAGGTTATAATTATCAAAAGTGACACATACCATGATACCTGGACCAATTACCTCATGGAGCAAGAGCCTTCTCCGATACAAGACCAAGTTGATGGTGATGGATGTTGTTGCTGCTGACAAGACAAATTTGACGAAAGAAGAAAAGGATGGGCCCTCCAGGGCCATGTTCAGGTCAATCCTGCTCTCGATACTCCATGTCTAGGACCTGTGGGCCTTGATACATGATATCCTAGTTATCCCTAGAAATCGGGGATAACATATACAACGCATCTTCTCTCATGCCTCCATCGTCAACTAGTTGAGGTTTATTTGCAGAAATTCGAGGGTAATTTATTTTGATTTTACATTTATTACTCATATTAACTGATTGATATGACTGGTATTACCTCTCTATTTATATCATGTTCTAATCATTGTGCATGGTCCCATTCTACGCAGCAAGAAATTTAGAACAAATAGAACAGTGAAGCCAACAACCCAGAAGAAACGCCCAAAGTTCAATGAGTATTAAGAAATTATCTTAGCAAGCGTTACAGGTATGTATATACTAATGGTTTTCATGCATTTCACTATTACATGTCCACACCCAACGCTTCTCTATACGCATGTTCAAAAGACATTTTAAATTGCAGGAACAATGCCTCTAAAGAAGCTTTCCACTAGGAAATCGTCGAGAGCCCCTAAGATGCAAGAATTAGAAGTAGGAGAAGGATCCTCTCCATCATTTGCGAGACAATTAGAATTCACTCCCAAGCTAGTATCTATCATTAAGACAATCACTAAGGATCCCTTTGTCTAGCCCCCAGCTTTCGAAGACATGGAGGCAAGTATTCAAGCCAAGATGGCATTTCCTCGTTGGGAAGAAGTTTTCAAGAAAATCAAGAAATAAAAACCCCTTGAATATACCCCGCATAGTGATCCTGACACAAGGAAGCTTGACGACGAGGCTCTCCCCAACACTCACAAGGATTATCTAAATAGGGTGGCAAGCTGATCTCCGGTCTTTCCTTGAATTGAGCTCCTGAAGTGGATCATTGACCACGTTGATGCCCAAAAATGTTTGATTAATGATGATAACAGTGAATGCTTCAGATTCTACCTACCATCAGAGGTTTAAATTTACTATAAGCTCAAAGATTCTGAGATAAAAATGAGCATTGATTTTGTCCTGAGTTTCTATGCATCACACGATACCAGCAAAATCATGTTGTCATGGTGGAGAGAAGACAAAAAATTCACAAACCAGACTGTTGGCTGGTATCCAATGGCCAATCTCAAGGAACCATACATATATCTCATGGCTCTACTCTATAGGTTACATGGCGAGAAAGACTTCTCCCAATTTTTAGAGGCTTGGATACCTCTGGATTTTACAGTCATCATTTTAGGCACAGGCTTCAATTGGGGTGCCAACATCTCCAAGCAGTTGAGCACCTGCATAAGACAGGCTCAGGTGCCAAAGGAGGGAGATACCCATACCTTCTACATGGCCTCGTATATACTAGATGTTAACTCTGCCAGGAATTCTTTTGCTAGGATGAACCTGAATTGGCAATCTTCGGAGCTCGCAGTCCAAGTATACTTCAGCATCCTATGGGAAACTAGGTACAAGAAATCCTATGATGTTATCTATGATTAGTTTATTGCACGCACGTACTTCTTGATCTTTAGGAAATAATTCACTAGATTGTCAGATGAAGCAAAGAAGGTTATAGCCAAAATTGGCCACTGGTATTTAAATGAATGAGAAACCTACATCAGGGTTTTCGGTGCCATAGGGGCACCCCAATCATTACCCGTTTATGTTCTCGACTGGCTAGTGTTAGGGGAAATTCGTTATCAAACCATCCTGCAAGGATACAATGCAACTTTAGTAAAATACAAGAAGTGTGCTTTCATACCATATGGGTTTCATATAAGATTTTTCATGGTCAAAGATACCATGCATGCGAAACAACTCGGGCTAGGTCAATTGGAATTTCGGTTCCAAATTGGTCAATTTCGCAAACATGATCCCAAGGGATTGGTTTTACAGCACACATCATAGGTATCATCATGTTGGCCCTATGCCCATGACCAGTTCGAGGATGAAATTTTTACTGAGAATGCTCAAGACTGGAATGTGGTGGCATCCAAGAAAGTTAATCCTCGAGGAACTAGGTTTAGAGATATGAGCTACAAAGAATAGGCAATGTTTATGGAGCAGGAAGTTCAAGAAATTAGCCGACACTCGGAAGGAGCAGTTGCATATGAATTGGATGAAGGAATAAGTGATCCCGAATAAGACATTGAAGCTGTGGGAACTCATCAGGAATCCTCTGTACAAATCATGGATCTCCCGGAAGACCAAGCTGCATAAGAAAGGGGTACGTTGTTACATCAGGAAATTGAGTTGTTGATGAAACGGATGTGGGATGACCCGTATCTTTTCATAGGACCTGTAGTTTCAACTATTGTTCAAAGTGATCCGATGGAGTTGAATGATCCTAGGTCCACAATCCTCGATAATGTCCATGGGTTAGGAAACCTTGAACCCGCAACATCGTTGATCGATCCTTTGAAAGAAGGGACAACTCAACTAGAGACAGGTCGGGTCTCGATAGAGACACAAACGCCCAATCCCTTGAGCACTCTTATACATATTTACAACAATGACGAGAGTCTAGAACCTGCTCATGGCACCTCGGTGCGAATCTAAGAGGAAAAAGGTCCCGAGAAAACTACTTCTCCTGAGCCTGAGGTCCAAGACAAGCAGGTCTTACAAAAGGAAATAAAGTCCAAAGGTGGCCTCGACACAAGAGAGTCCGACAAATAGGAAGCAGAAGCAGGACTGAGTGACGAAACTCCACAAAATAAAATTGACAGTTCTACGGCCGACAAGAAAGTAAGCAATGAGTTTGTACCCGATGCCTCCATTACACCCAATATTAAAATTCTCGACGAACGACAAGTAGAGGCCAGATCTACAAAACAAAGTGAAGAAATTCGACAGCCCACTCCTAAGAAAATATACACCATGGGTAGCTTGAGAAACAGCCTCACATGGGGAGATCAATAGATACTAGAACTAGTAGACGAAGTAGTAGACATCTATGCAATATCCTATGATCAAAAGAGGAAGGCCATCATTCAAAGGACCGTGAAAAGGCGAAGGATCACTTTGGATCAATCCATCATGGTTACCATAGAAGAGAACTTAATCATCACTACAGACGCTCACACATTCGAACTGATCAGTGTAGGAAAATCCCTTTAGATGTCACTCGGGATAGAATTAGGAGAGATGAAAAGGAACTAGTGGACACCCGAGAAGAGCTCGAACACCTGCACCATCTTGTCAAATACTATAAAGGAGATACATAGACCACTGTGTATCTGAAGGATGAGTTCAATGGAGTTTATAATGAGTTCAAGAAGGAAAGGCACTTGTTAACCGAGAACATAGTCGATTTCCAGGAGGATACTCTCATGGAACTTGTGACATGCAAAGAAATGGAGAGGTGGCACAAAAAGGCACAGCAAGCAGTAGAGAGACTCAAATACATTGAGGCAGTTCAACAGGATCGAGAAAAGGAAAATCATGGAATTTGGCTAGTTGGCAAAAGTAGTCTCGACCGCATGAAGAAATATGTCGAATACTAGGCGAAGATGACCCAGGACCCACACCAAGAAATCCAAGATCAATCGGCCAAGTGCCATAAAAAATGGGGTAAAATTAATAAAGTGATGAAAGATGGTAGTCTCCCTGAATTCGGCACCCCCAATGAATTCACTAACCTGAGCGATGTTTTCAAGACGCGCTCCATAAAAGACTCGCTTTGGGATGAAGAGTGCACAAAGGTCACCGATGCAAAGTTAGGGAAAGTGAAACAATTCACAGGACACTCGCTCAGAGCTCGAGCCATGTTGCAACAGTTGAACTCCAGTTTGGTAAAGTGTCAGACGCATGCAGTGGATATCAGAGGAGTATATGTTGCCCTTATGGAACAACACAGGTTCCCATGGGCTCAAAACTGTGAAGATCTATTTATCAGCTAGTCTGAATATGAAATAAGTCACCCTTTTCAAGAGACATCTAAGGTGGACTGTTGAAATAAACTGTTGGATGATCACGCCACATGGAAATTTTTATTTGACTTGAATTGTATTTAGCTGTTAATTGCAGTTGAATTTCAAATTATAAATAGAGAAGTTGTCGGTAGATTAACCAAAGGTGGAGTGATTGATACAATAAGAACTCTTTCATTTTGGTTGTTGATAATTATTTTGAAGATGCTATGGATTCGAGTCCTTTTGGACCAAATACAAGTTATTTTCATCAAATGCAAGTGATTGGGTTTGGATAGAATTACTTCCTATCATTAAAAGAATGATCACGGTAATGAGTAAGAGAAATTGATTCTATTGTCAAGTTATCACGGTGATATGTTTTGATGTTCTTTGCTTTTAATGATGAAGATAAATGCGTTGTGTTGTTATGTGATGAATGTTATGAGTAGATGAATTGTTTTTCTTTCCATGATATTGGTTACATATATGTTTTTCTCTATTAGTTAATTCTCGGTAGGTGGATGCTCATTTGGTTAATGTGTATTATTACTAGGCCCTTTGTTATAGAATCACCAGATGCGCATGTTTGAGTAGCGGGTTATCCCATGCTCAACCTCTTCCCAGTGGTTGAAAATAAATTCTGTTACTTGTCAAGTTGGCTTATACTGGATTTCATCTCTCAAACCAGTCACACCCAAGATAAATGTGGAGACATTCCTGGCCCAGAGGAGATCCTTCACAAAGCCTGGAAATCCTATCGATAAATGGGTGGGATAAGCAAGATCAGGAGAACAATCCCTCAAATGTTACTTGAGAGTCTAATTGGGCCTTGGTGGCGGGTTTGGTTCACATTTGTTGAAGTCAAGGAGTTTAATGCCATCAAGCACAACCTTGTTTGACTTTTCTTGTTTTTCTTATTTGTCTTCTTGGATGCGTTGAAATTTGTTTCCTTTATGATTGGGTTCTCCTATTATGTTCTCATTTCATAGGATGTAAATATTCCATGAACCTCGTCCATTCTCAATGTACATATATCTATCTTTCTTCTAGGGATGATATTTTAGGATCAATATCATAGGAAGAGAGACCACCGGTGCCTTTTGAAAAACCATTGATTCATCAACTTCTGCTCCCAATCCCTTAATAGTATTAACTATTTCATCAACTCACGGAAGGTAGACTACAATGTCTTCATCTTCAATTGTTCGGAAGGTAGACTACAATGTCTTCATCTTCAATTGTTCAAACTTAGCTATGAAGATTTGAATCTTAGCTCCCTTAACTTTGGCATCTCCTTCATAAATGTTTTGGAGTTTATCCCAAAGATCATTTACACTATCACAATACGTAAACTTGACAAATATTGAATCAACTAGACTGCTCATAATGGTACCTTTAGCCTTTGAGTTTTTTTTTGTTGATTTTATTTCCATGTTTGTCGGTTGGGGGAGTGGCTAGTGTTGTATACCCATCTACTACTGATTTCCAAATATCAAATCGTTGTGCCTGTAAAAAGGTTTTCATCATTTTATTCCAAAAGGTATATTTTTGACTGTCAAACACTGGCTCTCCAATCTTAGTGTATTCCATGATCTCCTTCTAGTGGTTAGAATTCTTCTTGAAGGACCGGATCTAATACTAATTTTTGGAATACTTAAAAGGGGGGGTGAATCAATATGAACATTTTATTTCTTTAACCACAATATAAAATCTTCAATAATATTCAATAGTTTATGATTATCATTCAATATATCATCAATACCATAATCCAGTGCATAAACAACACATAAACACAGTACACCGGAAGTTTACATGGAAACCCAATGCGAGAAAAAACCATGGAATGTTTTTCTTATTTATCAAAGAGTAAATTTATTGGAAGCACCAACTTCCTATTTCACCAGCTACAACTTGAAGGTGGGTCTGACCCCCTATTTACAGGATTCAGCCTGAAGGAAGTTCCAACTCCCTAATTTAATGTCTCTAACCAGAAGGAGGCTAATCCAATCTCCCTAAAATACAAATGTAGACCAATAACCTATCTATGTAACTGATAAATTGTTGTTGTTGTTGTTTCTTATATTTCTATTGATGCTACTAATTTCGATATCTCAACAAGACTGCAACCACACATACCTCATACCAAGATCCACAAGAGAGTTCTCCAAATCAAATGATTATGAATCACTAAGACATATTTGTTCATGATTTCTTCAGAATACACACCCTAACATACACAGGAATACATACCTTCAACATATATCTAATGTGGGTTTTAGATATCTGATCTTCAACAGTTTTCCTTCACAGTTCCGCAACCCATAGATTGGTTGCTCATGGATGTCCTCTCTTTTCCCTACTGAAGCTCGCAGATGTCCACACATATGAAGGGTGACCCACAAGGTGAGGTACTTGGTCGAATTACACCCTACTCCAACAACTTTTGAAATTTCTTCTTCACTTCATTCGATTCTAGAATGAATTATCTATACATCCCAATATTCAGCAATGGGGAGTCTAGAAACAACTGTATTTTGCGCTCCACTTCCCTCTTGGGTGGTATCCCTTTAGGCTCCTGGAGAACTCCTCCACATTTCTGTAGCAACTCCTCCAACTATTGTTTCTTATATTTAATAAACCCCTCTAGGGATGCCTTCACTCTCATTGACTTATCATCAAACTGATTTCTCTTAAGAAAAGTAAAACATATTTCTTACCAAAACTAATCAACATCTTGGCTTGATTGGCACTTAACAGTGAGATATTTGACTTTCCTTTATGCACATTGATGATGTAGGACTTCCCATATTTTATTAGTCGGTATTGGTTGTCTCTCTGTATGAATATTTCATCCCTCATATACATGTAAGGGATTCGAAACACTACTACACATGCATCAAGGGGTACTACATCCATTTCCACTTCATCAATAAAATCAACACTTATACAAAATGTAATCTTACATTGTTTACCCATTTTTTAATATTACATTGTTACCTTCATCTATGCATCATTGTTTACCCAACCCAATGGATAGGGTATAGGATGATTGTGAACCTCCAATCCAAGCTTGTTGACCAAATCTGTTGCTATGAGATTATCCTATGAACCAAAGTCAAACAAAGCATATTTCTTGGTCTTCTTGACCTAAATATTGATGTGGAAGAGCTTGGTCATATCCTTATCTTCCTGGTGATGAAGGCTACTCAGATTCACCTCCTTTTGCACAAATGTGCATACAATCTTGTCATCCACATCCAAGCTACTTACAATCTGATCGCTTGAATATTTGGCTAGAAGGTTCTTCTTTTTTCCTTCCTTCTTGTGGTTCTTTGGGTTTAGCTTTGGATGTAGTTTCCAATATTTTTCCTCGTTGTGGCCATCATTGTTGCAATGATTGCAATGATTGCTAGGATTTTGAATTTGTTGTGTAGTGGCTACTACCTTTTATATTTTCCCCGTTTCCACTTGGTCTTTCCCTCCTTTGAATCTTCTTGGTTCTCTTTCTACCTTGAACCACTTTGTTTCCCTTTCTTTTGGCCTATGTTTTCCAAGTACTTTGCATGTACACATGCCTCATCCACTGTTCTTTTCTTGAAGAGAATCACCTACTTTCATAGATGACTGTGTAAACCCCCTACATACTTGAGGAGTACATTTGGGTTCTTGGGAGAGATACCCAATATGATGGCCATCTTTCTAAACTCAGTGGTGTACTCATGTACACTCTTCCCCTTCCTTTGCCTAAAGTAGTGATACCAGATCGATTGGTCCTCTACATACCCAATAGGGTAAAATTGGGACTTAATGAGGGTTTTGAAGTCCTCCCACCTAGTTATTGGAGGATCAACCTCCAACCTAATTGTTTATGTATGGATTTCCCACTAGGTTAAAGCATGGCTCTCTAAATTCAATCTAGAAAATGAAATCTTCTTCTCTTCATATATATGGTGAATGATAAAATAAAATTCTAGTTATTGCAACCAGTGATTCAGTTTTAATGCATCAATATCACTTTGATATGGATTTGTGTCCACTTTTTCTTCCATTTGAATATGTATTGTGAAGGATTCATGACACTTGAACTTGGTTTCATGACACTCGAACTTGGCCCACGACTCCTTTTCTTCCTGATCTTTCGATTTCCCCTCCAATTTGTTCTCCAAGTCACAACCTCCATAATCTCTGAATGGTTTCATATTTCTTGATAGAGATGCCATGATGAGGTTCATATTGTGACTGATGTTGGCATCTTGTACTTCCAACCACTCAAATATCTCTTTTGCTGGATCTCGAGGGTTATTATGAACAAACTCACCTACCATGGCTAGGGTTTATGTGCCTTCTCTTTAAGTCGATTCCTAGATCTTGCAACTTCCCCAAAATACCCAAAAGGAAAACTTTATATGATAACAATATGATCTATAAACTACCATGGATATTCCACTAGAACAGTTCATCAGAACAGATCTAATAAAATATTGAAATATTTACTATTAAGGGTAATTTCCTTTCGATCTACAAAATATTTAGTTACTGATAAAATAGATAAAATGTAGAAAAATAGAGAAAGTTAATACAAATTCACACCATCCAAAAATAAACACAAGGTATGACCTAGGAAACCCAATATGGGAGAAAACCTGTCTAGAAGGTGAGGTTGCTCTACTCTCTTTTCTCTGGTAAATAAATGATGCAAGTACAAAGATAGAGGCACTCTCTATGGAGTTGCCTTTGACCTGTGAACTGTATGGTTGCTACAAAATCTCTCCTCCCCTATTATTCCCACATAATACCACTCTTATATGTTTTTCTCATCTATGGAATAAGATACAATGCAAAAGAATGGAACTGTCTCTCCTCCTAGTGACCCAGTTTTTAACATAGCCCTATAGCCATCTAGGGATAGGTTTTTTTACTTCCTCAACTTTCAATTGTGATAATATTTTGGACCTTATATAATTTTCTTAGAAAATACACTACGTGGCTAGCCCCACATGTCTAATTAATGGAGGATAGCATGGCATCCACTCGCATCATGGTGATCAATATGGCATTTCAACTTGCGAGAGGCATAACTTTCTCATTCAAACTCTGATTGAAAAACGGTTTGCGTCGTTGGAAAGGTATCAACGTATAGAATTTAGAATCTCATTTGGAAAAAAAAAGTTGTTTTATGCCTCAAAATGGCTCCGTAATATTTATGACTGTTTTTTGGACCAGCCCTCGAAATGGCCCCGCAATCGGATTCCTCCAATTTTTCCACCCAAAAAGTAGTAATATATATGAAAAATAATATAATTATCCAATCCATATAAGTGGCCAGCCTAGTTCCAATAAGGAAGATAAATGGGGAGATTAGACTTTGTGTGGATTTAAGAAATTTAAACAAATATTCATTGAAAGACAATCACCCCCTACCTAAGATGGATCATATACTACAAAAGGTAGTTGGGGAAACAATGGTAGATGGTTTCTCTATTTATAACCAAGTGGCTATGCATTTAGATTACAAAGAGAAGGATAATTTTACCACCCCTTGGGGAACTTTCATGTATGACAAGATTCCTTTTGGGATGATAAATGTAGGGGATACCTTTCAAAGAGAAATGGATATATATTTTTTTGAGAAAAAAGATAAATCCATAGTCATATACTTGGATGACATGACAATATTTTCAAAATTGGATGAGGATCACATTAAAAATTTAAGACAAACTTTCATTAAATGTATATGGTTTGGATTATCCCTAAATCCTAAGAAGTCTTACTTTGCAATGAAGGAAGGGAAATTTCTAGGCCACATAGTTTCCAAAGAAGGAGTCAGGATAGATCCTGATAGAGTTGAGACAATTATTTTAGTTGTCTTACCAAAGAATAAAAAATAGCACTAGTCCCTTACATGAAAGATAAATTTCCTCATAAGATTCATACCAACTTTTGATGAAATAATGAACAATATTATTGACATGCTAAAGAAGGACAATGAGATCAAATGGAATCTTTAGGCTAGGGATTCCTTTCAAGAAATTAATTTTTTTTTATGAGAATCCTCAGTCATGGTTAGCCCTAATTATGATAAAGAATTTCTAATATTTTATTTTGCTTGTGAGAATACTATTGCATTTGTTTTATTAAAAAAAATGATGAAGGTCATGATAGCCCATAACATTCTTCAACAAAGCATTAAGGGATGTTGAATTAAAATACAATATTATGGAAAAGAAAGAATATGCTTTAGTAAAGGCTTTAAAAGCTTTTAGAGATTATGTTTTGCATTTTAAAGTCTTAGCATATGTTCCACCTAGTGTAATGTCCCTAAGTTGAACCATTTGTAATTGCACATATAGACTGGTGAGTCGTTGGTATAAATTGTAAATGTAAATGTAAATATAGGTTGGTGAGCCGTTAGTACCAAGTTTTGGTTTTGTGTGCACCTAAGCATTGCGTGAGGATTGTTAGCAAAGAAAGGGTATTCACATTTCATAGTGTTGCGTGCACTTGAGTAAGTGTGCGGGGATTACCTAGCACTGCACATCGAGCCACGTTATCTATATATATATATATATATATATATATATATATATGGATTTATATGTATTGGAGGTCGTAGAGCATGTGTGTTTATGGGGCTGGTGATCTGGGATGCAAATAGGTCAATGCGTCTATCATTGTAAAGTGTAATCATACTCAAGTTATTTATATAATCACATCGATGTGAACATATAGATCATACGAAAAGATATGGGGGGATAACTCCACTGGAAAATGGAAAAGGGGGCAGGGGGACTTAAGTCCTAGGGAATATTTTATTAATATTTCCAAAAAAAAGTGTAATTTATTGATAATTATTTATCCTACGTTTCTGAGGGATAGGAACCAGTCACCAAGTGGCTAAATCTACTTTTGAATATGACAAGTATCCATTTAAGGCATGCAATATATATTTTTGGATTTATTCTATTTCAGAGGGGGGGAGAATTCATTATGGGGAATTAGTCATTCATTTTCTCATGTGTAGAAGGGGGTCAGACCATTTGGGAAGGAATACTATTACCTTATCTGTAGAGAAAAAATTGCAAGTGTTTTTTTTATTGTAACTAGATTTTTTATGTTGAAGAGGCGGGTTGTTAGTCCCGTGAGAAGTCTCTCTATGTGAGATATTTTTTCTTGAAGAGGTGGGTTTTCAAGCCCGTGAGCATTCTCTCTAGGTGAGGATTTGTTGAGAATTGTTCCCTGATATGCTAGGAATCAGTTGCAAGGCTCTAAGAATTCATGTCTGGTCTATTGTTGGAACCTTGGAAGGGAAGTGGAGTAGTCAAGGGACTATTGAGAAGAGAAGAGACACACTTCCTTGGGTGTAAAAAATGAATGGGGAATGAGAGACTGTAGACTAGTTGCAGTAGTGGGCACTTGGACTGAGTGATCTTGTTGATTATTAGACCTTAGCCTGGAATTAGGAACCCTTTTTCCCTGGTGGAGTTAAGCCCCATCTTGGGGGTGAACTACTGCTGAAAGTATATGAGCAACAGAGTCTATGACTAGGAGGAACGTTTGATTTATGTGCGCAGTTGGTGACTTTTCATAAAAGATAAGTGTCTTTAGGTGCTTGTCTCATTTACTATGAACTTAATTATCTATGTTTAATATGGGTTTAATTCTTGTATGTTGTTTCATATAAGTAAATTCTCTTATTATGTATTATGATTCTTGTACATGTATGTGTGGTGTTGATAGTCAGTATTTGTAGTCCTACATGAGTATGACGATTGTTGTTAGTTTTCCTATTATGTTAACCTTATGATATTGGTTACGAGTCTCTGAGACAAGGTTAGAATGGTTGCGCGCGTAGAGAAATACTATGTGTGCACCAAAGGCTGGATTTACTTGTGCACATAGGGAAGCAATCTACGTGCACAAGGAGAACATAATTGGCATGTAACACCAAAATGGTTGTGCGCACAGTAAAGTAGTGTACTTAGTATGCTTGGGCATGCATTTTCATTTTGTTACTTCCGTTGTTTTAATTTTTGTAAAAAGAGGAAATTTTGAGTGGTGTGACTCATCTTGGGGATGAGTGTGTTACTTCAAGTGTTACTGCGTAGACTTATGATTATAGAGTAGAATATGCACACTAGATTTTGGACTAGCATTTCTCAATAGTAGGTTGGGTAATGTTACAAATTGGTATCAGGAAAGTTTGGTAATGGGGATGTTACAGATTGGTATCAGAGGTGTTTGGTAATGGGGATGTTATAGATTGGTATCAAAGATGTTTGGTAACGAGGATGTTACAAAATTGGTATCAAAGCTACGGTTTCAACACTAAGCCTGCATGGGCCGAGTTTTTACTTAAGGAAAATTTTGGAATGATAAGTGGCTGAATTTGGAATTACGGCATAGCCATGGTATGCATAAAATAAGAGTGCCCAAGTGTGTGCACTAAATTCTAGACATTGCAGGGTGTGACACTGGAAATTCATGGTAATCATTAGTGCACGGGTGTGCACACTAAATATTGGGACTATGTAGAGAAACATTTTTTTGCATGCACGATACTGATACACAGTGTATATGTCAAAAATTGACATCGCGCATTGGCATGTCTTGAATACCAGTGTGCATCTGGGCTTCAAAAGAAGGGATTCTGACAAAATGGTGCATATTTTTCATGAATTTGTTGCATGAATTCATCCAACAAATATTATTTCCTGCATGTTTTTTAGAATTAACAACGATTAGAGCATAACAGAATCAACGCAGAAAGTCAAAAAATCATGGAAGATACACAGAGATATTTTTGTCATGATGATGAATACGAATATCTGTATGCCAGTTTGGGTGTTGATGCTATAGAATCCAAGGAGAAGTGCATAAACTTGGTAGAAACAATAAATGGATTGCAAAAAGATATCCAAGGCTATAAAGTTGATAATGAAAGGCTTATGAAATCCAAGGAGAAACAATATGACATCAATGTCAATTTGATGCAAAGCTTGGGAATAATAGAAAATCAAATGGATAAAGAAACATAGACAAGTAGGTCAAGAAGTCGTAGGTATCATGATGATAAGAGAAGAGGAACAAGAATTGTTGATATTCATCATCCTCACAATATAATATGATGACCCTAAGACATTGTATATAAGGTGTGCTAAATGTCTTTATGATAATCAAAGGGGAAGACCTGTTGGTTGTGGAGCCTGATTATCTTCTTGATTCATAGGTCTTTGTTTTTAGTTGTGTTTATGCCCCATGAAGACTTTACACCCTGGACGAATGTACACTCTTCCACATGGGGGAGTGCAGCTGGGGGTTACCATTCATTATAAGGTCGCAGATATGACGGTAGAAGTTATGTTAGGGTTTTTTTTCCCTAGAAGGAAACCCTATTTTATGAGGGAAATGTATTGTGGCTATCTATTATTGTGAATATTGTATTCTGAGTGAGGATATTGTGACATAAAGAAGAGGAACTTGAAGCGGGTGTGTTGTAGGTTGTATCCCTTCATTTGTTGGATAATAATAAAGGAAGGACATGGAAATTTCTCTGGTGGGTGTAGCCCACATTGGATGAACCACGCATATTTGTGTCTCTATTGTATTGTGTATCTTATATTTTTTATTTCCGCATTTGTTTTATTTTATTTCTCCATGATCCTGTTTTTCTAACAACTAGTATCAGAGCAAAAGATAACTCGTAGGAAAAGAGGGTTCCTAGTTCGAGTGAGAGCAATGGAGGAAGATGGAAATTTTAGGTTTGAGAAATTTAACGGCCAAAACTACCAGTTATAGAAGATGTAGATGGAAGATTATTTATATCCGAAGGATATATTCCTACCATTGGGTGGAATATAAAAGAATACAACGACCATGAAGGATGAAGAATGGGAGGTTCTTGAAAGAAAGGCACTAGAAACAATACAAATGAGTTTGGCATCATCGAGGGCTTTCAATATTTCGAAAGAAAATACAATGAAGGAGTCGATGGACACATTGGCTAAACTATATGAAAAACCCTCGACATCCAATAACGTATTTCTAATGAAGATATTATTTAATATGAAGATGTCATAAGGTGGGTCTTTTGCAGATCATTTAAATGAATTTAATACGGTTACTAATCAACTAAGTTCTGTAAAACTGGACTTTGATGATGAGGTCATGGCTCTTCTAATATTGTGTTCATTTCTAGAAAGTTGGAATGGCTTGGTCATGGTTGTAAGTAACTCTATCTTTGGTTCAAATACTTTAAAATGTGATGATTTTTTTCATGTTATCCTTAGTGAGGAAATGTGATGGAAAAGGACAGGTGAGACATCAGGTAATGCATTAAACATGGAGAATAGGGGAAGACAAATGGATAGAGGAAAGGGCTCAGGGAACCGCGAGAATTCTAGTAAGGGCAGATCCAAATCCAGACTTGGAAATATAGAGTGTTGGAATTGTGGGAAGAAAGGACATTTGAAGAAAGACTGCAAAGATCCAAAGAAACAAGGAGATGGACAGCAGGAGAAAAATTAGGAAGCAAATGTAACAAGTGATCTGTTACAAGATTCGTTGATTCTTTCTATAGATAATATTTTTGAGTCTTGGGTAGTGGATTCAGGGGCTTCATTTCATGACACACTCCATAAGAAACATTTTCTACATTATGTTCA
>SNQJ01S0029781.1:91567-122011 GCA_010110895.2 Picea sitchensis
GGGGTTCGGGGGCGAAGCCCCCGAAGGAAAAATTGCCTTGAAAATGTATATTGTAATTTCATTGTAAATATGGACCATTCATTATAAGTTCGTAGATCTAATGGTAGAGATTATGTTAGGGTTTTTTTTCCCTAGAAGGCAACCATCTTTTATGAGGGAAATGTATTGCGGCTATGGTGGATCATGAATATTGTATTCTGAGATAGGAGACTGTGAGAGAAAGAAGAGGAAGTTACATCGGGTTTGTTGTAGGTTGTATTCCTTCATATGTTGGATAATAATAAAGGAATGACCTGGCAATTTCTATGGTGGACGTAGCCCACACTGGGTGAACCATGTAAATCTGTGTCTCTATTGTATTATGTATCTTCTATGTTTTGTTTCCACATTTGTTTTATTTTATTGCTCCACGGTCCTGTTTTTTTAACAAATTTTTGGAATGGGAAAGGTAAAAATAAATCAAAGGAATGGAAGCCAATGGTTGTTGAAAGATGTAAGACATGTTCCAGATCTAAGGAAAAATCTAATTTAAACAGGAAAGTTGGCAAGTGAAGGTTGTATATCCATATTTACATATAAGATGTGGAAGGTCACCAAAGGATCATTGGTGATAGAAAAAGGAGAAAGGGTAGGTACATTGTATTTATGTACTGATAATACTGACTCTTCTATCTCTTTATCTTCTACAGGAGTGGATACAACATTGTGGAATCATAGGCTTGGACATATGAGTGAGAAGGGGATGCATATACTTCACAAAATAAATTTGTTGTTAGATCCTAAACAAATTGATTTGGATTTATGTGAGCATTGTGTTTATGGAAAACATAAGAGAGTCAGATTTATCAGAGTCAAAAAATAAAAGAAGAGTGAAAGGTTAGAGCTTGTGCATACAGATGTATGGGGACTAGCTCAGGTATCATCTCTTGGTGGCTCTCTTTATTATGTTAATTTTATTGATGATGCAACTAGAAAAAATTGGGTTTATTGCATTTGACAAAAATCTGATGTTTTTGATACTTTTCAGAAATGGAAATATTTGGGTGAGAATGAGATAGGAAAAAGGTTGAAGTGTCTCATATCAAACAATGGAGGTGAATATTGCAGCAAGGAGTTTGATGATTCTTGTTCATACCATGAGATTCGTAGAGAGAAGACAGTTCCAGGAACACCACAAGAAAATGGTGTGTCATAAAGAATGAACATGACAATCATGGAGAGTGCAAGGAGTATGAGATTTCATGTTGGTTTTCCCTTATAGTTATGGGAAGATGTTGTAGATACTATTATTTACTTAATAAACATAGACGTGAAAAATTGCAAATTGACATTGTTTCAAGGTAAGTACATAGAGAAGGTGTTGGAGAGGTTTAGAATACAGAATAAAAAACTAGTTCATACACCTTTTTCCAACCATTTCAAATTAACTAAAGAAATGTGTCCCAAGACACAGGATGATCCAGGTGGATATTGGTGGCCACCCACCTATTCCAACCAGCTCCTATTGTCCATTTTTGTTCAGCACATTCTTCTGTACTTGTTTGTAATTGTGGGTTCTACACTTCTAGGGTTGTCTGAAGCCCCACACATCCTCCAGGTGGATATTGGTGGCCTCTCACCTAATCTAACTGGCTTATTCTGTATGTTTTCATGTCATAAAATCTTGTTGTACTTCCAGGGCCATTTTGGGGCCCTAACATTGTTTTTTTGGCTTGCCACAGTAAAACTCTAGACCGAGATAGAGTTTGATGGAAGAATGTGTATCTCTCTAAAAGACCTTTCCAACGGGCTATAACGTGCCTAAAACAGAGGTCGTATGAAAACGTTACGACCCTGGGAAGTTGAGGTACCAACTTACACCAACTTACCCATAGGAACCCACATGACTTTTGGTGTTTCACTTTCTAGGATTAGGTTTCTAGATGTATAGGGTTTTTTCATTCATGGGTAATATCAAAAAGGCCTCTAGAGACTCATTGTAATCCATTATTCTCAACAGATGCGTGTAACAGCTACATCTCTTCTTAGAGATAGCTACCACCATTCGAGCAAGTGTTTTCAGTTCTATAGTTTTACAATTACAGCCTATTTCATTATTCAATGGAAGATATTGTTCTCTGGATATCTGTGTTATTCTTCATATCTCTGTGTTTATTGTATTCAATCTATTAATCAGTTTGTTCCACTTCTAAATTTGGAATAGTGGTATCATAGCGGTCTGCTATTCATTTATTTTTCTTCGTGCATGTCCCTGACAAGATCTGGGTACAAGAAGTTGGGACTTGAACCAATCAATCCATTGCAATATCGGTCATGTCAAGCCTGAAAAAAACCCATGGGGGATGAAAATAAAGATGATGGAGCAGGAGATCCTATTAAAATGTTTCTCTAGGAAGCCCTCACGTGGAAAAGGAAAGAAGTTATGGAAAACTTTGCGCAGATACTTCGATGGATTCCCACAGGAGAAGCATCTTTATCAAGCGGCCATGCAACCCCCTTCAAGGTACAGGTAATGTAAAACCCATGTTTGCCCCAACTTGTAATTAATCATTAATTAGGGTTACCATGTTGTGGCATGGGAACAATGTAAATGTATTATTGTTTGAGTTACCAATAACTAATTGTGGGAGTGAAACCTTGATAGTATTGGCCATGATATCACTAGAGGAAAGAAGGTGAAAACTATATGAGAGGGTTCATTATATCAAATAACCCCAAATTTCTCTTTGATGAGGATAATAAACCTCCTTCAGATCCTAAGGAGAGAAATTAGTTAATGAAGAAAGGACCAGTGGTTGAATTATGAACCACCCCCTTGAAAGGAAGCATGGTCTAGTTGCAGAATGTCATCCTGAAGTACCACTAGGTCTAGCAGACTAGGATGAACCGAGTTTCCTTATAACAAAAGGAACATGATAGGAGGGATGTGTGTGGAAGGCATGCAAGGGAATGTAAAGAGGAGAGTGGAGGATGTGAAAAACATGATTCCAGCAGAGAACGAGAAGGGGGCCACAAGATTGATGTGGAGAAAGGATATGATAAACTTCGTCGAGGTCGTGATAGAGAGAGAGATCTATGAGAGTATGCAGAGAATAGGACCTGAGAGGAACGCCATGATCTTGATGCTGAGGAGGCATCTGATAAACCTTGCAGAAGATGCGAAAGAGAAAGGATCGATGAGAATTGGAATAAATTCCCTGGTGATATCATGGCTTCGCACGAGGGTTGCTAGAGCGCTAAAAATGAATGCCTATGAGCCTATGGTTGGGTGGAAGGAAGAAAACCCATAGTCAGTTAGTTGGCTACCACCTATAATATATAATTAATGGAATATATTGTGTATTTAAGTGGTAATTGTGAATTAAAGTTGGATATCATATGAATGTTGTAGGGATGGACATGTTTTCTTAAAGTTGGATACTCTATCCCTTCAATTCTTCCTAATTGTATATTTAAGAAAATAAGAAATTCTCTGGCCTATACACGTAAATTCCTGAGCCCTATGGTGGCTCAAGTTAAAATAAATGAACTGTGAATTAGTTGACTTTGGGTATAGCCTCACGTGTGCATACCGACACTCCCAGTCATTCTGAAGGAAGGGATCAGTCAAATATCAGAAGAGGTAGTGCATGTGTGCACATAACCTCTGTGAGGCATGCAAGGATCGAGAATCCCTTTAGTTATATATTTGATAGATGAGCATAAGAGGTGCACGAAGGATTTATGTAAGCATTATGTTCAGGAGAATTAGTACAAATTACCTAGGTACTTAAGGAGCTGGAAAAGCTAAAGTAGGATAGCAAGATTTAAGTCCCAAAAGGAGAGATCCTTTTGTTTGGAAGATGAATGGATGATATTATTTTGGGAGAAGCCAAATTTCTTCATGATCATTGGATTTGGAGAAAGAATGTGGGTGTTAACCTTTAGAACCCTTCGTAATTCACGGAGCTAACAAATTGAGAATATTCGTTTCATAGGAGGTGAAAACCCTCAAAGTCTTGAAGTTAATCTAGGTCATAGATCTGAGGATCCCTGGGAACTATCTCGACCATCGGATCTACAATATAGTCAGTATGGCATTGACGAATTCGGGAAGATAGAGTTTTGGTAGCACCAAAACCCCCGAAGTCTCGAAGTTGATGTGGACCATGGATCTAAGGATCATTGAGGATCCCTCATGATCATTTGATCATGGGGATGTGAGTAGCAACATAGAGATCCTGTGGGAGCCCATGTGTTGAGTGACGGGGTTTCCAGGTGTCCCTCTCAGAGTGGCACGCACTAGGATCCAAAGGACCCTTGAATGGAAGTTATGAGATGAATATTTGAAGCAGTTCTAAGCCATCCAAGCCAAAGGGACAAGTGTCGTCAGATCCTGAACTTAGGGTGAAATCACTCCAGGAGAAAAGGGGATGTGTTGAACAAAAAATCTCGAAGGTCAGAGAGCCATAGTTCATCTGAATCGTCCGTCAGCTGAGGACAAGTGTTAGGAGATCTTCCATTTCGGGAGATATCCACTTTGGAGGAAAGTGGGGTCACATGATTTGAGATATCCTAAAGTAAATCGTGACCGTCGATTTGAGAGAGACACACGTCGGCATATCGTCAACTTTGGGTGAAATCACTCTAGGAGAAAGAGAGTGGGGAGAGGTTGAAACTCCCGAAGCATGAATATCTGAAGTAATTTATAGTCATCGATCTACAAGATACATGTATTAGCAGATCGCATACTTCAGAAGCAGGGAGAAAGCAACGTGAAGTAGAGGGATGCTTGAAGTGGATACCCACCGTCAAATGAGAGGGATGGGTGGCGCATGATCCTTAACTTCAGAAGAAAATACTCTGGGAGAAAAGGTGGTGTGAGCATCTGGGAATCCTAAACCCCAAATTCCATAATCGTCGATCACGAGGGGCACGTGGAGCTCGATCTATAACTCCAGGTATGTGTACTTCAGAGGAAAAATGTGTAGGAATGTTTGAAACTCTTGAACTTTGAAGTCTCGAAGTAAATTAAGGTCGTCAAAATCCTTGAGGACACGTGGCATCAGATCATGAACTTCAAAGGTTTTTCACTCCAGAGGATTCATGTGGTGGTCATCTTGGCGCCTGTTGTCTTGGCGTCTGGACATAGCCCGTGGTCATATGCAAGTATAGGGGATGAAATAACCTGAATAAATTGGGAGATGGTATCTTCCAACTCTGAGCTCATTTCGTAGCATGGAGATCGTGGCTAGAAATATCTGGAAGAGAATAATGGAATAGAGACCCCAAATGAGGGTATTGATTCTCCTAAGAAGAGTGAAAATTTTAGTCCCCACCGTGGGTGTGTTACAAATTGGTATCAAATCATGGTTACAGCACTTGGTATTCTTGGGCTCATGCATGAGTCATATGAAAATATTTCTGGAGGAATTTAAGGGGTAACACCCTATCTTACCACATCCCTAAGAGGCATAGAAAACATCTACTGAAGAGAGGAATGAGATTATTTATTGTTGATAGATGTTTTGGAAATTGGCATTGTATGTTGCTAATGTCCCCAAATAAAGAAGTTGACTTCACTGTGAAATTATATGTGTTGTTGTACAGTCATAAGATTTTGTTACCAAGACTAAAGATGGGCCTGTGGAGAATGTTAGTACCAAACATAAATCATCTGCATAAGTTTCTTGAGTAGAAGTATGCAGATTTAAAATAGAGTTGGGATTTTACCCAGTGGTATTGAATCATGTTAGTCTGTGACAAAGGAAGCCTATCATTTCTTGGGAAATGGTAGTCGATCCTATAGGAATGGGATTATGTTGAAGAACACTCATATTTAAACTAAAATAGCAATGTGAACAGATGGAGAGGATCCATAACAGTAATGATTACTTCTTTAATGAAGGGTTAAACCTAGCATAGGTGTATAACTCCTCATGATTAGAGGAGTGAGTCTGGTGACCATTCCCTGAAAAGGGAGAGCATGTGCAGCTCTCGGGTTTCAAAGTGGACAGAGAAACGAATTTTTTTCTGGGTACAGGAATTGTTGGACATGGTTTTTTCTAATCAAGCTGATAAATTGAGTTGTAGAAATATAGAGTGATTGAGTGAGAAATCACCATAGCCTCCCTTGCTTGGTGGATAGGAAACTAACTTTCTAGAGTTCTCGTGGGAGGAGGAGAGTGGCCTCCATCCCTAGCTATGCTAAACAAAAGGAGGAATTCTAGGTGTAATGGTCAAGACCGATCTTGACCTAAAGGTACTCTGGATTTCTGAACTAGGATACTTAGTAAGTAACATAATTCGAAATTAAATTTGGGTTGTAAGGGAATAGTCCAAATGGTAATGGACATTAAATTGTTAAAATTAAGATAAATTGGTTGACTAAATGTTGGTCATGTATGTGGCAAAGGAAGTGTTGGTGAACTTCTAGAAGCCCAATGGGTCAGATTGACATCCAGTGATGGATGGTAGCCAATAGATATAGTTCGAAGCTATTTTGGTTGATTATGTTACCTTGGGAATGGTTATAACTGCCCAGATTGTATTTATAAGTTGGGTAATTTTCCAGGGAGGTTGATACAAGAGTGTTTTCCTGTTAGTTGTTATCATATGAAAAGGGAACCTAGTTATGACTATGTCTGATTAAACTTCCATGTGGATGTCATGTGAATGACTGCAAGCTCTCAACTGAGAGGGAAACTCGGTGTTGAGTATCCCTATGAGGCTTGTCATAAGGATGACAGCAATATCCTTGGAGGAGGATATGGAAGTCTGAGATGCCCATGTGCATGCATGACATGGAAAGGGTGCAAGCAATGAGATTGCATGATGAATGTTTAGTTAGGTTTGTGTGTTTGTTTATGCTTGAATGCATGGATTTAATGCATTGTGAAGCTTCTTGATATGAAGCCTAATAGTAATACCAGTTATGTATGAATTATATTAAACATGAAAGTGATGCGCATGTATGATGTAAGGATATATGTATACTAAAGGCACAGTATGGCTGCCTTGATGAGTTATATGTAAGGAAATAATTTCACTTCCCAAGATTAAGTGAATACGGTGGATGAATGGTTGACTCCATTTTTGAAGAGTCATGAAATTTCTATTTTGAGTGATAGATTCAGGGGAATGCACTCCATTTCCTTAGGAAAGATGAGTATAAATAAATGAAAGAGTAAATGAGAAAGGATGGACTGTTGTTAGGATAAGAGGAAAATGATTTTTCCTTGAGGATCACATAAGAATGAGTTTGAATAGTCATGAGTTGACTAATTTTATAATAAAGATATATGTAAGTTGTTAAATATAACCATGGCAGCTACACATAGACTTTTGATTATGCATATGGTTAAGTACATCATGGATGTAAGTTAACAAAACTAGAATATGTATGGATACATAATTTGGGTGCATGACAAAGATGCATGTTTATAGTCCTTAAGGAATATTTGGTAGACAACTAAAGCTAAATCAAGGCTGAGGCCATCATAGATAGTGATGAACGTGCAATAAGGAATTTGCATGCTGAGGGATTTTCCTGTGGAATAAATGTGTGAAAACTCTGTCAGGAGGTCAGAGTCACAACCTTAATAACTACTGAGAACTAAGCAGTGATCTACAAGCTTATATATATATATATATATATATAAGAATCCTGGATTACATTTTTTAAAGCATCATGTAGTGAATAGAAGACTAATGAATGAATAAATGAGTATGTTTGATTGAATAGGCTTGGTTGAAGCCATGTTAAGAAAATATAGATGTATGCCTCAGATACCCAAGTAGAGTATGATTCAAGAAGAAAACCCCGATCGAATAATGATACTCAAGAACCTGACAGACGAGATGAATATGAGTCACTCATCAGAGGGAAGACCGATCATAGTCGTCAAATTGACTTCACTATCCACTGGAGATAACGGATCAAACACCATTTGTTTGATTAGATCAATGGTCAGGGATCATTGTGGAGCATGAAGGTGGAATTAACAGACGTGCTAATGCATGGCCTACAATTAACTAGTGTCATTGATCTCGATGGGGCGGAGAATCAACGACCATGATTAAAAGAGTTGGGTGAGCACTTTTCAGATTCGCAGAGATTGAACTCTCTGATAAAGAGAGAGCATATTGGGACTCCGCAATCACTGGGAACCACCAATCCGTGAACTATCGGTGAGATAACCTACAAGGAACACACATGTTAATGTCATGTAAAACTCATATTGCGATTGGGTTCTATGGTTGAATTTAGAACATCGAAGATCTGTTCTCAATCTAAATTATCAGTCAAACACTTATGTGTTGAAATTATTATTATCTAGAAATCATGTGGTTAAAATTGATCGAGGGATATGATCGACGGCCCATGATCATTGTGGATATTGCATATGCACACGAGTTAACGTCGAGACCTATACCCATAATTTAAATTCAATGTAGGGTTGTTTTAAGTTCGGGATCTGATCGTAGATCAGACGACCCATATTCATTGTAGAGGTTGGAAGGATAATTAAATCATGAGCTAGTTGAGGTTTTGCAATCCCTTATAGTCATTGGACCTGGGGAAAAATGGATCTACACCATCGATTTACAAACAAGGGGTTTAGCCAAGATCATAGTGCCTGGATATGGGAGTTGAAGGAATAGTGCCTGAAAAGAATAAAGCTGAGGTCACAGCTCTTGGTCACATGGAGAGAAAACGGAGTTCCTCTAGGCCAGTAAAGGAAGATATATTTTAACACTCTACCTTAGATGGTGGTCGTGAGGACTAGTTCTATGGGGATAAAGGTGATCATAACTAGCAAATTGCATGGAATTTCTTTTGAGGAAGTGCATCTTTGCATGAAGGGAAGACAATGAACCCTCCATTGAGGAAGGAGGACCTTCAGAATATTTTGAGTACATTATATGGATGTCAAAGGAATTCTTAAAGGAATTCATGTGAAACCTAGAGTTTCATGAATGACAATATTAGGGTTGTGATAGATTCAGAGCAGAAAATATGGTTATGTTAAAAATAATAAATATGGACAAAGACTCCATATGGTAATAAGTTGGTTGAATTCAAACACACCTTGGAAAGAGTGCCTAACCTAAAAAGTGATGACTTGAAATCGATGCAAGGGTGCATTGGGTATGAATGTGGCCAATAATGTTGGCACATTCATTAAAGTCAATTGGTATCTGAATTTCATTTTGAAAAGTTGATATACTAAACTGATGTGTGTGTAAGGAATGAAATTTCCCTTTTCTTTTATCATCGAATAGATAAAAGTTACTTGACTATTAGCATGCACAATTTAATAATTGTTTATGATGATGTTACAAAGGTGCAATGAAAATATAGGTGCACGGGAAACTAACAATTTGTTTGGCTGATTGAAGTTGAAAGTGCAGGAAGCAAAGGGGTCATGGATATGGCAGCGTTGTAAGCCCATAAGGAAGACCAATTGTCTATTGATCAAAACCTCTATGGGAAGGAAAGTCCCATAACTATGAATATGGTTCCTGTGTAGAACAAATATGAAAACAAAATGTGGAATTTGGAAATCTGTGGGTGACGGATTTACAAGAAAATTTTGAATTTAAAATTTATGATGATGTCTCATGAATTTATGTATGCCTATGATATGGGTGAGAAGAAAAGATTTGTCCGTAAAGGATAGATGAAGGTTGTCAAGCTGTAAAAGTGTGAAAAATGGCTACTGTTGAGCCATGAGAACCATATGGTAAGCCATGATCGCCCAAAATATGTTGCATTGAGGTAACAAAAGCTGAAGGGATGCCTCAGCAAAGAAAGTCTGAGGGACGCCTCGACTATAAGGCTTGATAAATTCTCTGTAATTATTCCTGTGCGAGAAAACCTTGGCAAGGCAAGATGGATCACCCAAAGAACTGTATAACAGAGAAGGGGATGCCTGAGCCTGGGCCTGGAGGGTGAGTGAACGCAAGGAAGAGGAGACATTGATAGTTCTTGTAAACTATTGATTGGGATCATGCACATGAAGGACAATTCTTCCTATGGGAGAAAACCTTGGCAAGACAAGATGGATCACCCGAAGAATTGTATAACAGAGAAGGGTGTTGTTCCTGAGATTACACTTAAGGCTCAAAGAGTAATGTCAAGGCATCAAGAATTTAAGGAATGTTTTTAAAAGGTGTTTTTTCTTCCGTTAATTATATGATAAATAACCCTCAAATGAAATTAATAACTGAACAGGAAAGAGGTCATGTTTCATCGGCTGAGTCAAGTAATAAAATCAAGTGATGTGGAAGAAGTTTATAAAAATATGTTAAACAAAATGAGGTATCAATGACAGATAAATCTTACCTTTCTCACAGTAGAAGAAAATGTAGAATGCACCCTTGAAAGGATATAAGATACAGTGATCCAAGTAGCTTGCAGGTCTTGTATTTACTAATAGTAAATACAGACGAAAAATTGTTTGCTTATCAAATAACCGATAACATGTGATTATAGTAGATGTTGTACTAAATTGCAACCACTCAATTATTAAGGAGTAACATGAAGAAGACTAAAGATATGGAATACAAGAAGAGCACATAACTCAAACTGCACAAAATCTAGAATCCTTGTCTGCACTTCTATTAATACTCACAAAAGTATGATTTTTCTTAGTTACAATATGGCAAGAAGTAGCCTGTGTTAAGTCCTTGAAATATGTATTTATACAAAAAAAATCTCAACCCTAAGCGATTGGAATTCTCCTTATTTCTAAAACAGAAAATATTACAATATTTTAAATTTGAAACGCTTCACTTACATTTTCCATGTCTCTTCGCCACGCTGGCAAAGACATTTCTATGGGGCCTAGCCTATAGTGTCATTATACAGCATGAGCCTAAGATGTGTGGCTATATTATTCATCTCTTACTAAGCTACGTATTTGATATTTGTTCCTTGAGTTTCAATCTCCTCATTATCTGACTCTTTTGGATAGTTGTCTAGTTCATATTGTAGGATCTCACATACCTATGTCCAAGTTTTAATGGTCTCCATAGATCTAAATGATGTGTCCAAGAGGACATATGTGTTTTGGCTCGAGCTCTCACCAGTCCCTTTAACCATTTTTCCCAGAGACATGATAGTATCAAACCCAACACTGTGTTACCTATCACAGAAAATGCACAAACTTATTATCTCACTAAGCTTGTTGTTCTGTGAAAACGCAAATAGAATTCAAACTTCAATATCTTTTTCACCTTAAGAGTATACCTTCACTAATAATGTATTTACTTTCCTTAATGGAAAATATTTATGTGGTGTTCCGAGATCTTATTTGAAATGATTGTTGTAGATCGATTATTAATGTCATTAACGTCTGGTGGTTCATGATCAGGAAAAGCATAGATGAAATTTGAATTTATCCGTGTTATGATTAACTGAAAGATTAATCACAATATAATCTTCATTAATGTATTATTTAATTTCACTTATCGTTAAGTAAATTTCAGAATTTCGGATCTCGGGATATCCTATAACAGTTCAAGATGTAATTTCTGAAACGCGAAATGATGTGATTAATTAATTTTAATCATGTTTAACCTTTTTAAATAATCATGTTTAACCTCAAATATTTCGGGATTTCGGATATCGGGATATTTAAATTCGCTCGAGGCAGGATCCCCGAAATGCGAAATCGTGATGTGATTAATTAATCGTTAATCATTTTTTAATCCTTAATTAACTAGGCTTAATACTTAAGATATTTTCGGATTTCGCATATTGGGACTTTGAAGGTGAGGCATGTTAACACATCTGAAGCGCGAAACTACGAAATCAGAAATCATGAAGTACTCTTTATTGATTTGATTTTCTTTTTAACGAGTAGGCAACTCCATAGTTTCTAAGGTATTAGGATTGTTTGATTAGATGGAAGAGATCATCGACGATGAGAATCAAGCGCGTGTTGTTTTTATTTTAAATGGAATGAAATCCATTTAAAGTCCAAAGTTTAGAAATATATATGTGTTCCAACATAGGCTCCATCTTGGGATCACGTCTCCCTATGAGACATCGAAGAACAATAGACCAAGTGCCTTTATTGGGTAAATGGAGTCATTATTGCATTTTTGTGAAACACCTTTGAGAAAACAGACAAAAAGATATTAGACTTCGGCCTTATCTCAGAATTTTTTTGAAAACTTGATCGTTCACCAAACTCAAGTTTAGGTTGTCTATCGCTTTATTTTTTGTGAAACTGATTTTGGGTATGTTTAAGATAATCAAGATAACTTTAATCAATCTATCAGACTTTGGTCAATTTTTTTTTTTTGCATCAAGGTAAAGTAAAATTTAGCAATTTTAATTAGGGGATCCCTTGTCAGCTTAGAGTGTAAATCTTTGTCGAAAATATAACTAGATATAAAAGAACATTATATACATGTATAACAACCTTATAGACATCATAGACATTGCTTCACTACCAGCGAGCATGTTCAGTACCCCGGTGAATTTATCTACATTTCCCATTGAATTTCCTTTCACCACTTCAATTTGAACTTTGCTAAGATAAGGGAAATCATTTAAATGAATTTCCTTTCATCATCTATTTTGGATAAAATGGGGGAAATCTAATTTCGAATTTCCTTTCACCATTTGTCTTGGACTAGATGGGGGAATTCAGATTATGAATTTCCTTTCACCATCTGTCCTATTTTTTTTTAATATTTTTGAATTGGAGGCAATAAATTTGTATATATCATACATGGGATGATATATGTTTATAATTTAGAATCTAAGGTCTGTCAAATCACTTTGATTTACTCTAGGCTAATCCTCCCCTGGCCTTTAAAACACCTTCGCTTACAGGGAAGCTATCATGGGGAGATTTTAATTTCCAGGGACTTTCCTTGAGCGAAACGAATCAGTTTAAAATCTGATAGAAGGGATAAAGTAGTCAGGATTATCCTAGACACACTTTATCTCATTTACAATCATAGGACTCACAGAAAAATTTGTTTACTCTCGTTTTGAAGATCTAATCTTTTAGGCTTCCCGAGTCAAGGAGAACTTTGTATTTCTGTGGAGATTTTAAAATTAGGATGCGTAAATAAAAACATAATTAAATATTTCAAACATGATGGATGGGAATAGACTGAAGAGTTAAAGGTTTGGAAGGGATCTTACCTATTCAAACCTTCTTCCTTATTTGCGAGCTTCTTTTATTCTTATTTTCTTTTTTATAATTTTTATTTCATTTTTTATTTTTCTTATAATTTTACTCAGAGAAAACTTTTAGGATTAATTTGTAATTTTGCATTTCTCTGGTTGTAGATTAGGTGAAAATATCTACACAGTTGAGACTTCTTTCATACTTAGTGATATCCCCTTGAAAATTTAACTTGATTCAGTAGGGTAGAAGCTCATACCTCGGATTTTATTTATATATTCAACCAAGTAAACCATTTATTTGTCACCTTTTTCAAGAGAAAGCTCGTGTTCTGAAAAGTGAGTGTTGAATTCGGATACATCCTATCTCTCAACTATCAACAAGTATCTTGCCTAAAAATAAACGTGAGAAATTTCAAGAACTTCTGCAGACCATAACTCTATGCGTTACCTATTTTTGTATTTTTGTTTATATGAAATCAACAAACCTGATTGTATTTACAGTGAAAGAAAAAACTTACCGAAGAAACGAAGAATTGAAAAAATATATATGAAAATCACACCGGTATGTACAATGAGATTTTAGAATCTGATTACTACATGAAGTGTTTCAGGAAGCACCCATTGATAGGCGCATTAAGGATTTTCCTGTCAAGGTTTTCTAATAGAAATGAATTATTTCCATCTGAATCAACGATCTTGAAAGGTCCGAACCAGATGTGATCAAACTTGTCGTGCTTTCCAATGTCTTCCTTTCTAGCATCCCATTTCAACACTAGGTCACCAGGGAGGAGATCTCTATATTTAGATTTTTATCGAACATGGATTTCATGTTGTCTTGATATTTCTGAAGTTTCTTGTCCACTTCAGCCCTATTTTGTTGTACTTCAATAAGTTGGTTCATCCTTCTGGTAACATCGCTAGGTTCCTCCTTCTATTCTTGCCAAAGATTCATCATAGGTAGAGAGAGGTTTATATGGAATAATACATCGGTACAGTACACCATTTGGAAAGGAGACATTCCGATTGATTTTTTAGTGCCTATCTGATTTTTCCACAAAGTGAATTTCAAATGAACGTGCCAGGCTTTCTTGTTTTCAATCAGCACATTTTTAATTGTAGTGATCAAGATCTTATTTGATGATTCAGCTAATCTGCTGCCCTAAGGATAGTAGGTTGTGGAATGTCCTAGTACAATATTGTACTTCTAAAAAAATCTAACCATCACCATGGATTTGAAATCTTGGGCATTATCAGTAACTATCTTTCGAGGACAACCAAATCTAGATAAAATGTTTTCTTCTAAGAAATTGATCACCACTGAGTCTATAGAATTTCATGTCGGAATGGATTATACCCATTTAGTGAAATATTCCATGGTGGTTAAGATCCATTTATTATGTGCACTTGAATGCGGATGGATTTCTCCAATGAAATCGAGACCCCATTGTTGAAACAAAGCTTTTATTTTGACCGGCATCAAGGATAGTGCGGGAATCTTTTGTTTGCATGAGAATAGTTGACAGGAGTTACAGGCTTTGACTTTAGTATTCACGTCTGTAAATAAATTCGACCAATAATATCCATCTCTCAAGATTTTATAGGTTGTTTCCCTCCAGGCCTAGTGTCCTCCACACACCCCTTCATGAAACACGTTTGAAACATTCTTTGTTTCAGCCTCTATTAGACATCTTAGCAAAAAAACTAGGGGATCCTTCCAATACAATTGATTGTCAATAATACAGTATTTTACCACATGCGGTTTTAGCGTCCTTGCCTTGGAAGGATTCATATCGCTAGGGCACTAAAGAGTCAAGAGATAGGAAACTATGTCACTATACCAAGCCGAGGAAGAGATTTTTTCTTGAATCTGAGTTTTAGGAGTCTCCACATAAAAATCTTCTATATCTAGAAGTTCTTCGTAAGCTTGTAGATGATTTATTCCGAGTGCTCTGAAATTTGATTCGGATAATAGCTTAGCTAGGTCAGTTTGGTCGATTTTACCTCAAGGTCCAATTCATGAATTTTGGCTAAACATCGACCTCTTTTCCCATCACTGTCAGGCTGAACCAATATGTCCTTGACCACGCTGGTAGGTACATAGGAAATTACCTTGGAATGAAGCACATAAGTTCTAAAATCTTTGAGGGATTTCACCATTGTGTATGCCTATTTTTCCAATATATCATATCTCAACTCTACGTCTCTAAGAATTTTACTGAAAAATGATATTGGTTGCTCAAAACCTTCATCGTTCTTCTGTAAGAGCATGGTCGCGATAGTATGTTTGGAGGAAAATGAAAAAATCAAGAACTCTTTCGTATAATCTGGGTTGGCTAGCACCGGTGCTTCTCCTATCATTTTCTTGATGCGTTCGAAATATTCTTTGGCCTCAGTCATCCATTTGACCTCGCTATCCTTTTTTAGTATATCTGTAATCAATTTAACAATTTCAAAGAAATTTGGAATGAATCTTCTTAAAAACATTATTTTTCCTAAAAAAGACTGAATTTATTTTCTGTTTCTAGGAAGATTTATTGTATCTATGGCTTCAACCCTTTTGGATCAATTTTGATTCCTTCCTTAGATACTATATGACCCAAGATTTTACCTTCCTGCATTGCAAAATAATATTTCTTTGGATTTAGGGACAAATCGAATTTCTGGCATTTCTCGAACGTTTGTTTGAGGTGTACCAAGTGCTCTACATCAGAGTTAGAAAAAGCAGTTAAATCATCAAGATATATAACGAAAAACTTATCTCTTTCACCAGAAAAGGCTATGTCCATCACTCGTTGAAAAGTGGCCCCTATGTTGATTAGACCAAATGGCATTTTGTCATACATGAAAGTACCCGATGGAGTGGTAAACATGGTTTTCTCTTTGTCATCGTCGTGGACCGTAATTTGATTGTAACCATAAAATCCATCAATCATAGACATTCGGTTATCCCCGACCACCTTTTCCAAAACTTGATCCATTTTAGGGAGTGGATAATTGTCTTTAAGAGATGATTTGTTTAGGTTCATGAAATCCACGTAGAGTCTGATTTTGTCGTTCTTTTTTCTAACTGGAACTAAATTAGCTACCCACTCAGAATATCTGAGTGGAACAATAATTTTTTCATCTAGGATTTTTTTTACCTCTCTTTCTATTACAGGCAGAAGTATCGAGTTTATCTGTCTGAGTTTTTACCTGAAAGGTTTGATGCCCAGTTTCAAAGGTATTTTATGCTCGATAACAATGGTATCATAATTTTTTAGTTCTTCGTAAGACCAGGTGAAGACATATTTGTATTGTTTGAGTAATTCATCATATTTACTTTTCATTTCGGGTGGACGGTATTTGGAAATTTTGACGAGTTTGGGGTTTTCCTTAGTGCCTATGTCACAATCTTCAACCTCTTCGGGCTAAGGCTGCAAGGTAGAATTCAGAGGTATATCGTCCTTATCAAATAACCTCTCTAACGAAATTAGACCCTTAGGAATTTGATTGTTTTTTAACACCAACATGCAGTGGTTAGCAATCTTATCTTGGAACTTCTGAGGATCTTCGTCTTCTTGCATGATCCAACTAGGGTTGTTTTGATTTTCCTGGTCGATGTGTGTTTCTGAAAATTCATTCACCATTTCTAGAAACTACTTGATTTGTTCATCGTCTTCAAAAAGTGTTGGAAATTATTTGGTATTGAAGGTTTGTGCCTCATTTTTATGTGGTATTTTATATTCAATACTGAAGGCGGTGTAAAAGTAGCAGTCACGTTGTCTAGGGAGTCAACTTGTTGATTTTCTACCTTGGGAATATGATGCATATTGAACGATGAGAAAAAGTTTTCGATCAAATCCCAACCACAGTTCCTGTATGAACTTAGCCTTGGATACTTGGCTTGATACTGCTGCCTTATTTGTTTTACAATTAATTCTGCATCATTGTAAGCTATTATATTTTCAATTTCCAGCATCTGAGTAGCCTCCAATCCCAATATCAGAGTTTCACACTCGCATACGTTATTGGTATAGTCAATGTCCCATTGTAACCTATATGAGAAAGGAATTATGAATTCATCTTCGAGTGTGTTATAACCCTAAATTGCACCACACATGCTTACCTGGCATCAGGCCAACTCATATCCTTTCTTTGCCAAAAACATTGTTGAACAACTCTTTGAAAATCCTCCTATGTAAATACCCACGCGCCCTAACCCATTACTGCACGCGTGTACACACTAGCTGACCCACAATAGCCTGTGTGGACTGACAAAAGCATGAAAAAAGAAAAGTTGCCGACGGAAAAAAAAGCTATGGGTGAGTTAACTAAAACTCCTGGCTATGCATGGCCGAGGGTTTGTCCAAATACCTAGCTCCTTATAGCCTATAAAAGAAGGGGTAGGGGTACCATTTGGAAGGAGGAAGAATATAGCAAAGAAACTCTACCCATTTACGTATTCCATTGTCCCAACCCTTTAACCTTTCCTAATGCCAAAGGAGATTTAAAGCAAAGCAGTTGAAGGACAAAAGAAGAGGATCCTAGGATCAGGTTCAAGGAGCGGTGGCCGGTCTTAGATTTTGTAAGTTGACTCATTTTAAGTAATAAAGAGAATGCTTTTCCCGTCCCAATTCATGAACTTTTTATGGTTTGATTAGTTTATGTTTTATTTCTAGCCTGTGAGTATATAAGTAGTATGCATGCATAGTTGTTGCTCATCTTGAATGCAGGTCAGCTTTGGAAGGAGTATTGCGAACAAGTAATCAAGCACAACAGAGGATCGACATCAAACTCCAGTAACGAGATAGGTTGATCTTTCCATGCATTTACTAAGAAAAGGGGATTTAAACCTAGGGATGAAGGTAGAAAGTAATTTGTCTTCGGTCATATCTGCATGCAAAGTCTGAATTCTATTTGCTAGTCCGTAGGGTTTTTTTCCCCAACAACAGAATTGGTGACCGTACTGGGGAATTAACTCTTTAGGGTTCCTGGAATTTTATTTAGTTTTTGGGTAGTTTAAAGACTATTTTTTTCTTTCCTGTCTTTTCTTTTCATTTCTGTAAAGTCTGAGCTAGCAGGAAGTTTGGTTTTCCATACCAGCTTTCCCTGACTTTTGCTTGACTGTGCTTTTCAGGACCCACAGAGGTACACATGACCTGCACAAGGCCTGGACGGGTGTACACGTGCCCTATCCTCTTACATCCCGCGTGTGAACGCTAGTTGTAGAGATAGAAGTAGCATGTAGGAGTTCAGAGAACCTCAGAGGTAGTCCTCCTCTTCCCTATCAGAATCACATATTCTCAGGGGGTTTTCTGGAATTCTGTCTGAATCTTGTTTGCTAACAGTCCTATCTTAGATTGTTTTTGCCTTATTATTTTTTCCTTGAATTATTTTTTTTTCTATTAGAAAGAGTATCAATATCAGTGGTCTCTTCCTGGTTATCAATATCAGTGGTCTCTTCCTGGTTTGGTCTGTCTGTTTTCAATTTTTCTTAGAGTTTAGATATACACACGGCCTGTACAAGGTCAGCCTGTGTGTACACGCCCTCTGTTGTTGTTCAGCGCACGTTCGCACACATGTTATTTGAGTGACAGTCGCATGCTTGTATAGGATACTTTTGTTAAGGGTGAAGCAGTCATCCTCTCCTTTGATAAGAAGTATTCCTCTCAGGTGTTTGAATATCTTTTTGAATAGTTAGTAGCTTAGGATTATTTTTACCGTTAGCTTGCTTTTTCTCATTTAAAACATCATCAAAAAAATAAAAAAATAAAATTTACGGTTTTTAGAGAAGTGTGAGAGTCATTGTTTTTACAATTGCTATTGTGTGATTTTTTTAATCTGATTCTTTGTGATCTGCGCTTTAAGCCAGAATTGTTTTTCTTGGTTTTTTGCTTGTCGGTATTTTCCCTTTATTGCTTTACTAGCACTTAAATAAAAAAATCTCTTTTCATTTTCTTCTTTGGTTGAAGAGTGTGTTTCTGCATCATTAGATAGGGAAAAGTCTTTTATTTCATAAGTTTTTGCAGTTCACTTAGATCATACGTAGCTCGTAGTCGAGTGAAATTCCTTTGAGTTTATTGTCCAAAATCTTAGAAAAGTTAAAAAATCTTTCTTTTGAAAAGTTGTTGAAATTTTGCATTTAGTAAAAGTTTTGTTTCCATCTTTTTTATTCATTTTTTGCTTTCGTATTTTACACATCATCAGTTTCACCCTCATACCCCTTGATGTAAGACAAATCCATAAAAGTAACGCTAAATTTAAAATCTACTAGACTTTTATGTTTGTAGGGTTCACAAACTAGTTCAAGACTAGGGCCTTGGATTAGGTTGGAGAGGAAACTCTTCAAGTCCATTTAGAATCAAACATTGGAGTCTGAGATAGGGAGTGTCTAAGTCCAGTTTTGTGGAAGTTATTCGGGACCCCCCTCTAACACAGGGGATAAACACGAGGTTGTGTGCGAAAAGGTAGCAGAGATAACCCCTCCAAAGTCGGACCAATCGTAGTGGAGAACACATATAGAGGGCTTGTTTTTGGATTCCGTCGTTTGCATTTGCCACGGGGCTTTGTGGGTCTCAAATCCATTCAAGGTCCTCAGTTGTCTTCCATACCATTTTCTCTCGATACCCTTGATAGGTTTCGGGCTCGATACCCTGCTCATTGTGGTCTACCCGACTTTCGATTGTACCCGCCTAGTGACTGTTCGCGTGCTGGCAACCTAGTTGCCAATATTTGTTAGGGACAAACACACATGACTGCGGGGGTATACCATGGTACCTAGGATAGACATCAGGCCACACTTTGCAGAGTATACCCGGAGGGTGCTTCCGTGTTTGAGTTGCACTTGTACCGGTAAGTTGCTCTAGTGTTGGTTGTTGTAACTATTCTTCCAATTAATTTAGTGTTTGCTTGTCTTATCTTCTAGGGACTTTTTTCCTAGTGTGTGTTACTTTTGAGCATTTAGACTACCTTAGAGTTCTTGGATATTCTCACATAGTGGAGGATCCTGAGCTCCACCGGTCACGAAGGCTTCTTGGCCTGCCACCGGTTACACTGGAGCCACCCCCGCCACCATTAAGGCGGAAGCTAGACCATCAAGGGTCTTTTGAAGCGACCAGGTTACAAACCATTGTGCCCTAACAACCCCCGAAGGAATCGACCATTTTGGACCTTGAAGCAACTACTCTTGGCTCGGTTGAAACCCCAACCACTGATCTCTTGGCACCTTTTATTATACCAATTCAATTTCACGAGCGTCAGATAGTGTCGCACACATCAATGGAAACAAATATTGTTACTTCTTCTGGGAATTCTTCAATTCCCACCATGGTTGTCACCACAGGAGAGTCATCATCTCCTAACCTATCGTCATTAGTCTGAGCCACCATGGTCTCGACCGCAATTACTTCGCACATTGGTCCGAACCCGTCTTTGGTGGCGGCCACAACCCCTTTCACACCTAGTGCGACGGGCCCTCTGTTCTCATACAGTATGCCTAGTTCGGGTACAAGTCCTGTAATATCCTACTCCACTTTACAGACTTTGGGCCTGGGGGTAGGGAGCTCTAGCGCTCCTCTACAAGGTCACATGGGGGGCACTCCTATCCATTTTAACGCTTTTCCTTATGCAGGAGGTCATATCCCTCCTTCGTTCCCTTCACTCGGTGGTTCGCATCAGCAATCCATTGGGCAACCTACACACAATAGTTTATTTGGAGTGGGGAGTCAAGGACCACCTTCGCATAGTATGTCGATTGGTTCGAAACCATTTTCTTGGAATGGAACGTTTGGTAACAACACCTTCTCGTCAGTCGCTTTCCCGACTGGGGGCAACCCCATTTTTGGACAATCTACTCCTGGGCAGGGTATTATTCCTGCACAGGGGGCAAACTTAGTAGGACCTTGGAATTCAGGGCAAGGATCCGTTCCCTCCTCCGGAATGCTGATCTAGGGTAATTCTTTCCACAATCAATGGAACCCCAGACAAACTACTATTCCTATCCCTACGGGACCGCCATGGGGCAATCCTTCCCAAAGTCCTTCGAACACAATGCATGCCCAACAATCTATGTCCTATTTGGGAAATCAGTCAATGATGTCTCCACATATGCAAAATCCTTACACTGGCCAGGGCCATGGTTTTTACCAGAATCCGGGCCAGCAGCCAAACTTTTCCTAGCAACCTGGTGCCAGTCAAATTCCAGGATCCTTTTTCCCAGGTTATCAACAGCAACCTAAACTACCTTTCCTGGTGACTTTACACTTTCCAGATATGACGAGGTTGTTGAATGACCCCATTTGTCACGATCCACGTTGGCCTCCTATGCCGACGAAGTTGCCTTCGGACATTCCAAAGTTTGAAGCCAAGCCTAATGAAGATCCAGGAGATCATGTGACTACCTTCCATCTTTGGTGCTCATCTAACTCATTGAAATATGACTCTGTACAGTTGCGATTGTTTCAATGTACTCTCATTGGGAGTGCCGTGAAATGGTACATTGAGCTCGATCACTCAAGATACTCTTCTTTTGCCGAATTGGCGATGGATTTCCTTAACCATTTCTAGTTACCTGTGAGATATGATGCTGGCACAGAGCTACTCACTAATTTCCAACAGACAACAGTAGACAATATCTCTGATCACATCCGATAATGGAGACGCCGGAAGAGTTTAATCAAGGTACCAGTCCCACCAGCATTCCTGCTTGAGTGGTTCCTTAAGTCTTTTGTCCTGCAATTATCCAAAGACGTCGCGACATCCGAAGTTTTCTCTGAAGAAGACACCATCATGAGGGCTCAACAGTTTGAGATCATCTATTCTCAGTCTGGTTTATTATACAATATCTTGCTAGATGTGCCATGTTCAATACTAGATAAAACTAGACAAAGAGTTGGATAGCATGCTGATGGTATTGTTGGTTCAGAACAAACCAAGCCCGTTGAGCAATTGACAAAGAAGTTGCAACAGTTATCCATACAACACACAGCGTCCAACCAAACTACTGCTTTGGCTGCTCCCCCTACCCAAACATCGGAGGTACACACAGTGCAGTCGACTAACCAAAAGGCCCCCCGATAGCCTGAAGGGAAGAAAAGACAATGAAAGAAGGGTAAGGGGGATAAAAAATCCAATGATAATGATGGCGAGGACAACATTGAAAAATGAAAGGCGAGGTATCCTTGCAACTTGTGCGTGGAAGACCACCCGACCCATATATGTCCTTGACTTGCAGAGGCCCAAAAATTTGCCACGCATCAACAGCAGGCGGTGTTGACAAACCCATTTCAACATGGGCAAAATCTAACTCAAGCCTTTGCAAGTACGAAAGGGGGAAGCCAAGAAAAATGCCCACCTCTGAACAACCCCTCATCTGCGAACATATATATGGTTAGGGGTGATGCTTTCATATCGACTAGAGCACATAATTATAGTAAACCAAGCGATTCTGAGAAGGGCAAAGAAGCTGACCTCCCATCTCTTCCTCTATATATTTAGAAGACATTGGGAGAAACAATGACATGCATTCCAAAAGGTGCATTTAAAAAGTCTTCTCATAACCCAAATGTAAGGGCCGCACAGAACTACTCTTT
Organism: Picea sitchensis; assembly: GCA_010110895.2. Classification (NCBI taxonomy): domain Eukaryota; kingdom Viridiplantae; phylum Streptophyta; class Pinopsida; order Pinales; family Pinaceae; genus Picea; species Picea sitchensis. The sequence goes on from SNQJ01S0029781.1 coordinate 114,269, forward strand.
GGTGGAAGATTTATCACAAACCCCTTGTGCGATGTCTTCCTTGGAGGGCCTCCAAAGTTTCCCTTCTCAGAGGAAAGATTTGTTAACCACTTTGGGCTCTACTGAGACTGTAATCCGGGTACCATCATGTTAGATACAACCGACTTAAAACCCCATATTCCTTACCACGTAGCGTTTCATATAGTAGTGGCTTACCCCACGAAAAATTTTACATGGAATATCTTCTGCACGGTGGTTGACGAGGGCACCTCGACATGTGTTATGTCATTGTCATGTTGGAAGGCCATTGGCCAGCCCATTTTATCTCCATCACCTACTCTCCTCACTGCTTTTGATGGTCGTTCGTTCCGACCACATGGCATCATTCCTTCTTTCCCCATGTAGTTAGGAGGGAAGATCATGTGTGTCGAAGTAGAGGTAGTCGATGCTCCCCTCGACTATAGCCTCTTGTTAGGATGGAGTTGAACTTATGCTATGCAAGTTGTGGTTGCTACAGTTTTCTGGGTCTTTTTGTTTCCACACGAGGGTCGGATAGTGACCATCGATCAATTGTCTTTCTCCAGACCTGACCCATCTTTGGGGGCATCCACGGTCTCGATGATTGATAATCCTCAACCAGGTTTCATCAACGTAGGAGTTGGTTTGTGCCCATCTTTGATGGGTACCTTCGATTACCCACCTCTGTAGGGCGATATCAAATTTATATCTAATCACCATAAGGTTGAGATTTTTCAAGTTTCGTCATTCCGCACAACTTACTTCGAAGATCCATGGATTCTTCCTTCCCCATCAGCCATGATGGATGAGACAGGGCACCTCGGCATGTCCATGCCCTTGTCTATCACTGAAGTAGCGTACTCTTTAGTCCAGCAAGCCTCAGCTAACACTGATCTGACTCCTACACAAGAGTTAGATCCACTTCTAGAGCCTATTTGGGCTCAGGGTTCTCTCGCTAACGTCGATTCGTTAGACTTAATCTTGCATTCTGATGAAGTAGTAATTGAAGCAATGACTAGTCCGAACAAACCTTGGGAAGATATTCATCACAGATCATATTTTCTCCCAGAGATAAGCTGAATCGAAGCAGGAGAATTCACCGTGACCATGACGGGAGATCAGCCGTGTCCTATTAACCTCCTAGCTACACATGAAATTTATGCTGAGGGAAATATGGAAACTATCACTGAAACTATACCAATCAACATCTCCCAAAAACCTGGTGTCATGGAGAACGTCTTTGTCGGAGCAGATTGCTCCCCCGAAGAGATTCAAATCTACACGGATCTTTTCAAAGAATTCTGCAACGTTTTTGCCTAGTCTTATGAGGAAATTCTAGGTATCGATCCAAAATAGTTGAACATGAAATCACAACATATCATGATGCCAAGCCTATTCGATAGAAACTTTGTCCAGTTAATCCCAAAAAAGAAGCAACCATCAAGATTGAGGTTGAGAAATTGCTAAAGGCAGGTTTTATCTATCCTATCCATTTGACTCAATGGGTGTCGAATCCTGTGCCGGTCAATAAAAAACAAGGCACGATTCGTGTATGTATCAATTTCCGTGATTTGAACAAGGCATGTCCCAAAGATAATTTTCCAACACCGTTCATCGACCAGATCATCGATGAATATGCTGGTTGTGAATCCTTTTCTTTCATGGATGGTTTTTCGGGAAACAATCAAATCCAAATCAAACCCAAAGACCAACACAAAACGACATTCATTTGTCCGTGGGGTACATTCGCATATCGTAAGATGCCTTTTGGTCTTAAAAATGTTGGATCCACATTCTAGTGGGCCATGTCTTTTGCCTTTCACGATCTCAAGCATATAGTCGAGGCCTATCTAGATGATTTAGCATCATGATCTCGCAAGAGAATGGATCATCCCACACACCTTAGACTAATCTTCGAACGTTGTCGTTACTTTAGGATTCGCTTGAATCCAAACAAGTGCAGCTTCTGCGTAACGTTAGGACGTTTTTTAGGTTTCATCGTATCAACAACAGGGATCATAGTCGATCCTCTCAAGGTGGAGGCAATAATCCAGTTGCCCCCCCCCACGCACAGTTCTTCAACTCCAGAGTTTACAAGGCAAGGCAAACTTTTTACGACGCTTCATCATCAACTATGTCGAAATTACCAAGGGCTTTATGTGCCTACTGAAGAAATACATTCCTTTTTACTAGGACGAAGTCTCTCAATTCTCTTTTGATGCATTAAAACACGCCCTCACAACTGCGCCTCTACTACAGCCACCTAACTATAAAAAAGATTTCTTATTATATCTGACTGCCGCAGAGTCAACTATTGGCATGGTTTTAGTTCAGGAATATGATTTGTTCTCAGAGTACGTGATCTATTACCTAAGTTGAGGCCTCGTAGGACCAGAACTTAATTTTTCTCATATCGAAAAACTTGTGTTGGCAGCAGTTCATGTAGTTAAATGGTTTTGTCATTATGTTTTGTTTCGCAAGACCACCATCATTATTGTCATGAATCCATTCCAATACATGTTGACACGACGGGTTATAGGAAAAAAAATCAATAGATGGATAGTCATCCTCCAGGAATTTGACTTAGACTTCATTTTATCAAAGTCCAAAAAGTCATTGGTCTTTACAGAGATTATTTTGGAACTTCCGGTTGAGTCAGGTGACGAAGTTCCTGAAGAATCGCCTATCCGAGGAGATATGTTTTTGATCACATCTTCAGATCCCTGGTATGGAGATATACTTATCTATCTCCAGAATTTGAAGTGCCCCACTTCTTCTTCTCGTGATGAGCATCGGCGTATACGCCATCAGGCTAAGAATTATCTCATACTCAATGATACGTTATATCAGAGAGGTGTAGACTGCATCTTACGTCAATGTCTCAGACATGAGGAAGTAGTCATCATGCTCAACGATTTCCATACCGAAGCTTGTGGTGGTCATTTTTCTGGGTTGGAAATAGCCCAAATGATTCTACAAGAAGGTTACTTCTGGCCAACGCTTATCAAAGATTGTATAGAATTGGTCAAGAAGTGCCATCCATGCCAAGTCTTTTCTCCGAAGATAAGGGCACATCCCGCTCCTATGTTTCCTGTCATCACAGTTGGTCCCTTCACCAAGTGGGGGATTGATTACACTACTTGCAACCCCCCATCAGCAAGGGGGAACCGCTATATCATCATAGTTGTAGACTACTTCACTAAGTGGGTCGAAGTTATGCCAACGTTTAAAGATGATGGAGAGACTGCAGCTCTCTTTTTATTCAACCAGATCATAGCAAAGTTCGATGTCCCGAGAGAGATTATTACTGAGCATGGTAGTCACTTTCAGAACCAAATGATGACCGAATTAACATCAAATCTTGGGTTATGGAAAGATCATTCATCACCCTACTACCCCCAAGCCAATGTGCAGGTGGAAGATGTAAACAAAACTCTTAAGACTATTCTACAACGAACTATAAACTCAGCCAAGTCAAATTGGCATTTGATGTTATACTCGGCATTATGGGCTTACTGAACATCTGTTAAGACTGCAACCGATTTCTCACCTTTTCAACTCATTTACGGGTTGGAGGCAGTCTTTCCCATCGAATGTCAGATCCCATATCTAAAATTGGCAGTACAATTATTGCCAGACACTTCTCCACTTGAAGAACAGTTAGTACACCTTGAGCAGCTCAATGGGCAGCGTCGTGATGTGGCCTTGGCCAACAAGGCTCACAAACATAAGGTCAAGTTTCAGTATGATAGGTTCATTCATCCTTGAATTTTCTCTGAAGGCGACCTTGTCCTGGTCTATGACCAAGATAAGGACCCCCTGGGGGCAGGAAAATTCAAACCCATGTAGTCCGGACCCTCCATCATAAAAGAGGTATTAAAAAAGGGTGCTTATCGTCTGGTTGATTTTGAAGGGAATGCTTTGTCGGAGCCTAGAAATGGGCTCTACCTCAAGAATTATTACTCATAGGTAGGTCACTATGGGTAACTTTTTGTAACATATGTATAGTCTTTATACTATTACTTTTTAGTTTCTTTTAAGTGTTATGGACGTGTCATTGATGTTATCTTTCTTCAATATGGCAGATGTCAAGTGATTCTGAGGTGTTCGTTGGGTATGCAGATGGTGCTAGTTGGCACACTCAGACGTTTGCCTCCACAACTTGGGTAATCTTTACACCTAAGGGCTAGTTGTTATCTTCTGAAGGTATATGCTTAGGTGACACCACAAATAATGTCACCGAGTATAGTGCAGTTATTGAGTTCCTTCATGACGCCTTGTCATTGGGTATCTCTCATCTCTGGGTCTATCTCGATGCTCAACTGGTTGTGTCACAGCTAAACAGAGTATACCGGGTTCATGATCCAAATTTACACCGACGATTCCTTAGGGTACGTCTCTTAGAACGAAACTTTGATTAGATTACATATTTTCATGTTCCTAGGAGATTAAACCAAATTGCAGATACTCTAGTTAATCAAATTTTAGATTGGCATCTTGCACACATATGAAAGAACATTGACATAAGCATGTAAATACATTTTTGTACACATGATCCATAAGACACAAAAGATAAAAAAAACATATATAACATCATAAAACAACCAGAGTACATATATGGATGCAAGCGCCTCAAAAATGGGACTAATAACAAGTCACGGGTCTTATGCCCTCAAAAAATATATACAAGTAAGTGCTTGTAGCACGTAAAAAGTCTAAATAGGTTCAGGTCCTATGGGCCCTGTTATAATAGTCCACAGCATGGGCTAAATGCCTAAACAATCGAACCCACATCCGAGGTGCCCCCACTACATGAGGCTGCATGGATGGTTGCAGGTCCTCTATCTCTGCCATCAGGATTGTGCGAGTGAGTGCAATGAAGTTCCACTCAACTCGTCTAAGGACCCTCTCAACCTCCTCGGTTGGGAGGTTCCCTACTACTGCTGCTCCCCTAGCTGCGACAGTTGCGGCTTCTCACCGAGGACGACGCTTGTTCCGTGCATAATCGACAGGTCGCACGGGTCCCACATCTGCATGCAACAAACTTATACCCGTCAAATACTCTGGCATACAAAAAAAATGATATATATAACAAAAATGACATAAAAATTACATATGAAAACAAAAAAACTACAAAGATGGAGACTTACCCATCTCCCCTCGCTCCTCACCAGGAGGCACGGGTATCTCAGGATCTCTAGAAAAATCTATCCCTTCATATGGTTAATCCTCGATCACAGGGATCTGTCGTGACAGCCATGTAAAGAAGTCATCATCAAAGGACTCATTGGTCCTTCCACCACCCTGTTGCAGCAGTAATACTTCCCATCTACACATTGCAGGGAAAGAGGCCTGATGTCCTCGTACTACTTCCCAAGGACTAAAGCTCAGAACTCTCTCAAATAAGAATGAACACAAAATCATCTCGAACCCGAAGTTCCTTTGTGTCCATTGTCGGCAATCTGTCAATTGCCTCTTCATGCACTCGAGCAGTGTGGTACTCCAGTCAAAAATCTGTGCATTCAAGCACTGGATAGCAAAGTTCATCTATGCACGAGATGCATGATGCAAGGCTACTGAACCAGTAATCCGCCCAATCAGTAATAATATCGCTTGCAGCGATAGGTTAGTGATCTTACTGATGGGTACCTGGGAGCCCACATGGTTAGTCCCAACCTCACAATGCTCGGCTATCAGTTACGATATCTTATTTGGTCCCACAAGAAACGTCCTGAAGTTGACTGGTTCCCCTCTCTTTGAGAGGCCAACCAAAAAGTAGATATCATCAGTGGTGGGCACCAGTGATTGCCCTTCTAGCATGAAGGCCTCTGCATCAGGGTGCCAGTAGTCAATCAAGGCATTCAGTAGCCTTGGTTGTGCTCGCATAAATGGACACAGGAAGAACTTAAGTAAACCACATTGCATCAACATGGCCACAACATTCGAATCTCCTGCAACCAACTCACTGATTGCTTCATGCTCCCTTTCCCTCCACTGGACATACATCCTGCCAACACAACAAAGTTCAGGAGGGTCAGTACTTTCCCTTTAGTTCTTTTTTTGCTACAAAGGGGGGTCCATGTGAGTTGTAGAGGTGACAGTCACGTGTACATGTGGGCAGCCTTTACTCTTCCCGAGTGTACACGTGGTATGTTCAGAGACAGCCCACGTGTACCTAGCGCCAACCTTTTTAAAGGTCGATGCCCACCCAAAAAATGAAAGCAAATGAAAAATTGAAGAATTGAATAGCTACATAGGGGAGTTTGTACTTACTTGGTCCAAGAAGAAGTTCATTTCGTCCACTGTAGCTCCCAGAATCACCATTTTTAGCAAAGGGGGTCTTTTGGCTCCAGAGTCAATTTCCAAATCAGCAATGGTGATAATGAGCTGCCAGCTTCTATTTATAGACTTTTTGGCCTCTTTTTGTCACTTTTTTGGCCTTCCTTATCAATTTCTTTATACCAAAAACCATTTCGAGTGATTCAGGAGTTATATGGGAGGGATTTGATTGGGTATTGGGACACTTTTTTTGAGTTTTGAGAAAATTTTGATGGTCCATGAATTTTTTTCCATGAATCAACTTGAGCATATAGGTTAGGTTACTACCCCACCTTTTGTGTCTCGTTGACTTTTTCCTCCGCCATAGGATCGATCCCATCGGGTTATGACACAGAACCATCATATCTTCTTTAGAAGTGTCGCAACTTGGCGATAGCGCTTACCAGAACATGGATGCCCTAGGTAGGTCCTGGTTGCATTATGGTGTCCATGCCATCTCTAAAACACTGTAGGCTCGGGAGTCCTTATAGTCTTTCCTGAATATGAGTTTGAGCCTCATTTGCATGATTCTTCATCGCTCTTGATCTCACCCTCAGGACTCCCAAAAAATAACATGTCTTCTATTAAGCCCTTTTCAGACCCTCTAAACATGAAAATATTGCCAAGCGATCTTGTGGCCTTTCACACTCGTTAAACTGAAATTTGAATTCACGTCCGTTCGACAGTAGTTTACCCCTTTTTTGGTCTGGACGGTCAACTGTACGAATAAAGGTATACTCTATGGAACTTTTTTTCTTTAGAAGAGTACTCTCAGGTATAATTTTATCCCTTTTTCGGGCCTAAGGGACTAAACTTACGAAAAAGAAACCCCCACAAAGTCAATAGTTAAGCTCTTTTCAGACTCCCTAAAATTGAAAAGATCGTCGAGTGACCTTATTCTTTCACACTCATTAAATTGGTCTAGAAGAATATTCCTGATGGAGTCCATAGTTAAGATTTTTTCAGACTCCTTAAAAGTGAAAAAATGGCCGAGTGATCTTGTCCTTGTCACACTCGTTAAAATGGTTTTGAATCGATGTCTAATTGGTGCTAGTTTACCCCTTTTTCAAACCAACTAGACTATCTTTGAAAAAGATACCCCAGTGGAGTCTCCTTTTATGTTTTTTCAGACTCTCTAAATATGAAAAACCACCGAGCTTACCTTCTCTAGGCTCAGTAAACTTACATCGAAGGACATTACCATTGTGTGTTTTATCAACCGCATTTGCATACCTTATCCACTAGCTTTGTGACAGTTTTCTTCTGCGTCTTAACACCTTTGGCCGCTGAAGGATTTTTCCTGAGTATCATTTTACTAGAACATCAGTCTTGTCCTTGTGCCTTGAGCTTGTATGTTTGCAATATTCATTCCTCCATTGTAACGTAATATTCCTTTATTCTTTTTCCACAATTATTGAAAAGAAAAAA
>SNQJ01S0029781.1:129335-147458 GCA_010110895.2 Picea sitchensis
GGAATAATATTTTAATATTATTCCAAAAGAACATGTGCATTTTATGTTTCATTTCATCCTAAGTTTTGGAAAGGGTAAGCGTGCAAAGGAGATGCATGATGATGGAACACATGTAGTTCCAAGGGTGACAAGTGTTAGCCCTGGTGCATGCAAATAAAATGGCCAAGAAGAGCCATGGGAGGGCTCTCCTCCATACTACCTGACGGTCTGAAGGAAAATGATCGGACCTCTGCAAAAGAATACCTTGGTGCATCCCTGAAAGCCGAAAAATCCTAGGTTGACTTCTGAGATAGTCGGTACCACCCCTGTCTGAACAGTTTGAACCTGTGTTGACCCTGCGTGGATTGTTTGTCACGCATCCCCGACAACCAGAGAGTGAGTCTATTCTATGCTGGTGGATTGGGAAATAGAAGTGACCATCCATTGTTGAACCTGTTGGGAAGCCCGTGTCTTTTTTCCTGTGAGTTGTTGTGACCACGCAGTGCTGGACTGCGTGGGGTCTTGTTGGCCTGTGAGCGATTCTCTCCAGGTGAGAGAGTGCGTGAAGGAAAGAGAGGACTCATGGAAGGAACCCTGTAGCTTCCACAGAGCTCAGAGACTTCCGGTCCAGCATGTTCCTGTAACCCAAGGCAAGGGAGATTAGCAGCCGAAGGNAACCTCAGCCTAGCCAGTATTCCTTGTCTCGGGGTGGAGCTTAGTCCCAGCTTGGCGGTGACCCACTGCTGAGCTGATGAGCAGTGTGGTCTAAGGCTGGGTGGTTCGTGGAAGGCCTGAACTTGGTTGGTGGATTCTACCACTGTTAAAAGATAAGTATTTGATTATGTTTTAATCATGTTTTGCATGACTCTACTGCTTATGATATCATGATTTCCGCTGTGTATATGAATTAGTATGAAACGCTATGGACTATTAATTATGGTAGTAACTCATATGAATACTCTGTGTAGAATTTGTTTACTTGTTTAAATGCATGAGATTTATAATACCTGTATGAGTTATGTGGAAAGTGGTGTTATAAGTTTTCTTTTAAGAACGATTAAACGAAGTAGCAGAAAAGGTGCGCTACAGGTACTTAACCAAGAAACTTCATGGTCCCATACTAGGATACCCTAGAACATAACTAGGGTCACTATATCACAACTAAGGTCTTATTCGCTAAGGTACACAACCAAGGATCAATCCAAGCATAGATCATGGATTCCCTAGACCACATCTGGGGGCCCTAGAACACATCTAGGGACTTATATCATAAAACTACTTAGTCCTTGGCTAAGAATCCCAAAAATACATTGGGGGACCTCACTAGGGTATTTTTCATAGATCTAATTGCTTGGTCCCTTACCAAGGACCCCATGAGTGTACTAGGGGCCCTAGATCTCAACTAGGGTCTTTTCCATCCTTCAGGAGAATGGATCTTGCAGCTTCATTACTTTTAACACTAACGACACACTAGCCTAAGAATACTCCTCTTAGCCTTGCTACTCTTCTTTGTGTATGTTTCTAGAAGAGTGGCATCTGTGGGTACATTCACAGGATCAAGTTTTGTACCTTCCTTGATTTCTGTGCAAGCTTGCTACCTTGGAAAACATGCCCTCATATTGTGAAAATGTCTCTCTTTCTTCAAGCTCGACCTCCTCTCTCTTTTTTCTCTCAAAATATGAAAAACAACACTAGAAAGGGTGTGCCCTCCTACCCTATTCGACCTCATGAGGGAAGGTGAAGAGTCATCTCATCCAACGATTGATATTAGATGAGATCAACAGTGGAGATAAAGTCACTTAAGTTACCCACTTTTCCTAAGTCCAAAAAGTCACCTTTTAATTTGTCTCTCACAAATTAAATGACTAGGGTCCACATTAGGAACTTTCTCACCCCTTAGGCACCTAGGTGATGAGAAACACTTTCCTAGGTACTTTTTGTTAAAATATTGTGTAATTGCAAAGAATATTCTTATCCTCTTTTATGGATAAAGATAAAATATATTTATTATTGATTAGATCAATCTCCTTTTGTGGATTGATCATGTTGGGCATTGTAATTGACCAAATCCCCTTTTGCGGATTGGTCAAACCCTAATTTTAATAGGCTAAATGAAAAGACGACCCCATGATATATTAAAGTGGTTATAACCACCTAGAATGAGAAGTCAGCCCAGCCATAATATTTTAAAGTGGTTATAACCACCCAGAATGAGAAGTCGGCCCTGCCAGTGAAAAGAAACATAATCAACACCTTCCAGATTGTATAAATAAGAGAGGCCAATGCCTCATTTGGAGACACACTCAACTCACTCATCTAGTGGACAAGTACTGAAGGAAGCTGCAGTTACCAGTTGCCGGAAGAAGGAAGAGAGAGAGAGAGAGGCGCATCCTTGGGAGAGGAATTTTTGTATTGTTTGGTTCATTATCTTGGCATTGTTTTGGTTATCTATATTAAGGAAGTTTTGTTGGGATTTCTTCCCCTTGAGGGTTTCCTAGGATAAATGCTTGTGTACTCTTGTGATTGTGTTTCTCTCAGTGATCCTGTCTATGCTATTGTTATCTAGTAACTATAAAGGTAGCCTAATAATAGCTTAAACCTTAACATGGTATCAGAGATAAGCTGAAGAGAGCATCTTTCACAGGAAAAAGAAAAACGTCACTGTTGCCATACATGAAAATTAGGGCTTTTTATTAAAGAAGGTTTTCAGCCTCAAATCCATCCAGAAAGGTGTGCCCTACCTCAAGGAACATTTTTGCATCCACAACGCACTTTTTAAGTGCTTAGATCTCCCAGAAAGTGAAACCCTAGTTTTCACAAAGTACTAGAAAACCAAAAGTACCAATGTACCAGAAGTACTAGAAAACTAGAAGCACTAGTCCATAAATCCATAGATCAAGTTTGGAGGGGTAAAAGTTGGATTTGCCGAAATCTAAACACACCAGGCTACTCGCCTCAGTCCAACACATCTTTTGGTGAGTTCAGTTTTCAGATACAAGTAATTTGATTTTTTTATTATTTCTATAACCCGAAGGGCTAGGGTTTCTTCTACAAGAAAGAATGGCTACCAACATGAAGGTAGAAGATAGGATGGACGAATATAGAAACTTCATATCTTGGAAGCATAGGTTGTAGATGATTTTAAATGAGAATGATCTCCTAGAACATGTTACAGTGGGTGTACCAGAACCAGATGAAGAAGAGAAAAAGACCAAGAATAAGAAGAATGAAAAGAAAGAAAAGAGAATCATGTTAGATTCAGTAAAAGATCACTTGATCCTTCATATATATGAACTACAGAAAACAAGGAAAATGTATGAAGCGCTCAACAAATTATATGAAAGAAAATACATTAGCCAGAATCTTACCTTAAAAATTAGCTTCGTAATATGAAGATGGACAACTGAGAATCTGTCACATCCTATCTTATGAGAGTTTCTCAGATCAGAGATGAACTTGCATCTATTGGAGATGTCATTAGTGACAAATAACTTGTAACCACAACCCTAAATGGGTTTCCAACATTTTGGATTCATTTTGTACAAGGAGTGTGTGCAAGAAGCAAGTTACCCAAGTTTGATAAGTTATGGGAAGATTGCACACACAAAGAACCTAGACTTGCATACTAACAAAAGATATTAATTGTCGATGAAGAGGAAGCTCTTACAACTCAAAAGAAAAAAATAAGTTCCTTAAGGAAGAACAATAAAGAAGCTAACTCTGTAAGAGTCCCAGACAAGAAGAAATATGTTTCAAAGATCAGATGCTACAACTGTCAAAAGTTGGGAAACTTTTCCTATGACTGTCCTCAAGGAAAAGGAAAAAGAAAGTATCAAGCACATATGGCAGAAGAAGAGGAATCTCCTCCCTCAAAGAAATCTCTAGCAGAAATTAATGATTATGTACTTTAATTTGAATATAGTTGATCTAAAGAAAGAAATCAAATGGTGGAGTCCGTAGAGCCTCCTCCCCACACAAAAACAAAATATAAGTATTCATGTTTATTTTTAGTATCTTGTTTACTTTAATACCTTCCAATTACAAGTTAGTTTTTTGTGAGAATGATATTTAACCTCCTTTTATTTCAGTGTCTATGAAGACTTATGAAGGAAGTATCAAACAAGAGGATGAATAAAGATATAAAATATTTATTTCATGTATGATCACTCATGAGAGTGACATAGAAAGCATACTATAAGTAAGTTTACAAGTCTTGGAATAAAGAACTTATGCCGTGACTTGCAGAAGTTAGACAACACGAGAAGGATGTATGATATGATGACAATAAGTAAAGACCAGACAATATCCAGTATTTATATAGGAGTAGGAGGCTCCTAAAGATGCAGAGCAGAAATATTCAAGATGAAGAAAAATATGGATACTCATATATAGTTGATGAGATGCAGGTAACTACAGGTTACTCCAGTACCGTGCTTATATATGCAGAGGGAGCAGGTTGATCCAATACGAAGATAGAAAGAAAGAAATATGAGAAATCAAGAAGGCACCTAGGATATTACAGAAGAGAACTTCAAGGATGCTGATTAGAAACTATCAGTTTGGTGCATGGGGGAGCTATGTCTCCAAGTTCAAAATAGAAGATCATGATTTGATGTAGTTAGGAAAGTAGATGGATGGTTCCCAATAGATCGGTAGCATGGTATTACACCATTGAAATATTTTGGACACAAGAGATTTTTTTGGATCCCATAGATAGACCTTCATAGAGAAGGAAGAGACCTTCGTAGAGAAGGGGAATGAGAAATTTTCCAAGGTTGGCCTTTGTCCAAGTGTTGAGTTTTGGATACTCTAGGGACACGCTAGAATACCCTCATACAAAGGGGTGTGACCACCCTCGTAGAGAGGAATTTGGATGTTTCTCCAAGGGGTAGTGGGAAGATACTCTCCTCTGGCCAAGGATGGAGTAGTATGGAATACAAACCTTGACCATGTGGAATGGTTAGTTGGATCTTCAGGTTTGTGTCGTGATCCTGCATAGATAATGGAAAGGGAGTCTAGTCTTTCCCAGGATAACATCTTAGCTTCTATAGTTCATGTGGGATGACTAGGAGTAAAGCTATGGTAGTAGTCCTCTCCAGTGGATGGGTGAGATATATGACTACAAGAGAAGGGAGAACATAAAAGGAAAGGAAAAACTCATAGAATATCTTCTGTGTGAAGATAAGACATATTTTGTGTGAAGATAAGATATCTTTTGTGTGAAGATAATAAAGAAGTATCTTCTGCGTGAAGACAAAATAAAGAAAGAGTATCTTCTACACGAAGATAAAGAGAACAAAATTTCCGATGATTTATAGATATGCCAGTCAGTGATCATGATGCCAGATGACCAAGTGGATTATATTGATTCCTCCTGTTATAAAGTTGATAATGTTACCTAGTTGATGATGTTGCCCAGTTGATGATGTTCTCTAGTGGATGTTGCCGCCTAGTTGATGTTGACATTCGGTGACCTGTCAAAAGATAAAGAATATCCTTCTTGTTAAGAGGGAGTGCTAAAATATTGTGTAACTGCAAAGAATATTCTTATCCCCTTTTGTGGATAAAGATAAAATATATTTATTATTGATTAGATCACTCTCCTTTTGTGGATTGATCATGTCGGGCATTGTAATTGACCAAATCCCCTTTTGCAGATTGGTCAAACCCTAATTGCAATATGCTAAATGAAAAGACGACCCCAGAATATATTAAAGTGGTTATAACCACCCAGAATGAGAAGTCGTCCCAACCAAAATATATTAAAGTGGTTATAACCACCCATAATGAGAAGTCAACCCTGCCAGTGAAAATACACCTATTCAACACCTGCCAGATTGTATAAATAAGAGAGGCCAACACCTTATTTGGACACACTCAGCTCACTCATCTAGTGCGCAAGTATTGAAGGAAGTTGTAGTTACTAATTGTCAGAAGAGGGAAGAGAGAGACATGCACATCCTTGGGAGAGGAATTTTTGTGTTGTTTGGTTCATTATCTTAGCATTGTATTGGCTATCTATATTAAAGAAGTTTTGTTGGGTTTTCCTCCCCTTGAGGGTTTCCCATGATAAATTCTTGTGTACTCTTGTGATTGTGTGTCTCTCAGTGATCATGTCTATGCTATTGTTATCTAGTAACTAGAAAGGTAACCTAATAATAGCTTAAACCTTAATAATTTTTAATTATTTTAACATCACCAACCTATATGTACAATTACAAAGGGTTCAAATTAGGGTCATTACATTTCCCTCTCCCTTATTTATGCACTATCCTCACTGTATTATATACATATGTACATACAAAACTTTAAAAATATTAAAAAAGATGTGGATACTCTACCCGCATAGCATCCTCACACTCCCAAGTTGCATCCTCAAGATCGTACGAGGTCCATTGGAACTTTACCATCTCCATGAATCGATTCCAGAGCTGTTTAATTTTTCAATCCAATATGCAAACCTGCCGCACTCGAAAATCACCTTCTAGCTCTACCTAAATCACATTCCAATCAATAATATGATTAGCAATAGGTATGTACATTTTAAGAAATGTTGGAAAAAATTATGAATACACAAGGATGCATGCAATGCAAGTATATATGCGACATGACCAATCCTCTCTAGGATTTCAAATGGCCCATGGTAACACACTGCCAACTTAGAAAAATTTCCCAACTTTAGGGAACTACGTTTGGATTTCACTTTCAAGAACTCATGGTTGCCCACTTTGAACTCTCTGTGGGCTCTACCTTTATCTGTGCATATTTTCTTCCTGTTTTTGGAAGCCTTTAAAATTTACCTTCTCTTTACCATCTGCTCCTCCATTTCTCAGAGAAAATATGACCCAACCACTACATGGTCTGTTGGGTTGTTCCATCTGACTCGTGTGTTTCACTTTATACCATAAAGTTCCTCAAATGGGCTCATATTTAAATATGTTTGATACCCATTGTTATAAACAAACTCTACCAAGTGAAGGTAGTCTTCCCATTTTGATGGCTTATCCATCACATACATCCTGAGAATATCTTCAATCACTCGATTTACCTATTTTTTCCATCTGAATTAGGATGATATGTTGTTCTAAAGTTTAGATTTGTCCCAAATCCTTTGAATATCTCTTTCCAAAAGTTCGATGTGAACTTGGAATCTCTGTCAGACACAATTGTCTTAGGTACACCATGCAACTTAGCAATTTCTCGCAACTATATTTCAGCAATGTTGGCTGCCTTGTTGACCTATATAGACATGTGTGGCCACCCACCTATTCCACTGGCTCAAAACATGGGTTTTCCATTTTGGTAGTTTTTCTACACTTTTCGGGTCCTAAACATCTACGGTCATTTTAAGGCCTTAAACAACGTTTTTTGGGCATGACAACACCCAAACGATAGCGAAAGGCATGGTCTGGCCAAACATAATATGTACTCCTCAACTAGAAATTTCTAACGAGTTATCGAGCACCCCAAATCGAGATCACATGCAAAAGTTACTCCCTCAGGAAGTTGACATATCAACTACCCCAATCAGGGCCTGCAAATCTTATGGTGTTTCATCTTTCGGGGTTATAGTTTTGGATTTTCTTTATGTTAAAAAGGAATTTGGAGCCTCATTGTAAACACCATATTATTGTGAATGAGTGTAGATATCAAATCTCTTATCCAAGATAAGATGCCACCTTTCTAGCGAGTTGATTCACTCTATATTTTTACAGTTTTTGTGCATTTATTTCATGAACAAAAATTGTGCATTATTGTAGCTCTGTGTTTCTGAAAATATATTTCTATATTTACTTAGTATTTCCACCTTCATTTCATTCTCAAAATAATTTGGTTCAGTGGTATCAAATAAAACTACTCCTTGTCGTTTCTTAGTGCATGTCCCCAACGAGGCCAGGGTACAGAGAGTTGGGTCCCGAGCTAGTTTCTCTTGAGGAAAACTACTCTCACTAGCCTAAGTGACCTCCCATGGAGGAAGAAAAGAGATACAATGGAGAATAAGATCCTATCAAGCTGTTTGTCACATAAGCCCTCGTGAAACAAATGAACGAGATGTTGGAATTTTTTTCCCAAATCCTTCAACAATTACCGACAATAGCAGACAGATCTTCGTCAAGTAGTTGCTTTGGTGATGCTGCCCCATTCAAGGAACAAGTTAATTTTTATATTCTCATATTTGAAGTTCAGATGGATGCGAATTCTTTGGAAAAGTGGTTAAATCTTCTAGAAGGTTATTTCTTTGCCCACAATTTTTCCGATAGAGAAAATATTGCATTGGTGGGAAACTTACTGGGAGAAAAATTCCATAGAGGAGTCTAGAATATTTGGGGCTAAGACCACTTTGGATTTTTTTGTGGATGCACTCTAGGAGAAATATTACCCTACTAGAAACTATGAAGACCAGTACATGAGATGGACCACACTGCATCAAGAGAGGGGACAAACAATGCCAAAGTTCACAAATACCTTCCATACCTTGCACACCAAGATATGTATCAAAGACTCCAAGAGACATCTAGTTCTAAAATACTATGGGGTGGGTAAATCCAAACTGAAATGGATTTTCTATAAATCCCATCAATAGGAGTCGCTTATCGTTATGTCGTCAAAATCGAGTAGAATTTTAAATAGAAAAAAAGGAGGGAATATGGGTCTGCAAATCCACAACAACCAAAGTATGGTAAAGGAAACCCTAAATCATAGAATATTCAACCTCAAGACAACTAGTCCAAGCCATAGGAAAATAAGGGTAATGGGAAGACGAAGGACACTGGGAAGTTGTGCGACTTCCAGAAAATCCCTTGTCACAACACCGATGAATGTCCCTCAAAACAATCATTGGTGGTCGAGCTCAAAGAAATAGAGTTGAGCCCCGACTTGGACTCTAATTAATAAAATAATAGAAGGAAACATATCATTGATGCATAACCCACTGCTATTGTCGCAACCACAATAATCCAAATGGAAGAACTAGAGGATCCTGAGGAGGGGGAGCGCCTATTCCATTCACAGATGTGGGTGAAGGGGACTCCACTGCATTTTATTGTTGATAGAAGAATCCATAAGAACCTAATATTAGCATAGGTCATCAAGCAATTGGATTTTATAGCAACACCACACCCACAACCATACAACATTGGGTGGCTTCACCAGGGTCAAGATCTTCATGTTAGCCAACAATGTCGCATGTCCTATGACATCAAGCCTTTCAAGGATGATGTACTGTGTGATGTTTCCCCACTGGAATTCTGTGATGTTATTTTAGTCTAGCCATATATGTGGATTTTTCTTGTTTTTTATGAGTCTCTACCCCGTAGCATCATTGTTACTCTGGGGTGTCGGCTCTACAGGATACCAGAGGTAGTTCCGACAACTGTCCCGACAAAACAGTGCCACAAAGTAATATTTCATACCACAAATTTTAGATTCTTCACGATATGGTCAGAAGGTGAACAAAAGGAAACTACAACCACTACATCCTTGGCCCAAGACCTTTATATCTAGCAAAATAAAATTGTAGAAGGGCACAAAAATATTATTGCTTCACCTACGAGGGTGCGTCTACATTGTCCATTCAAAAAACATTATAACAGAGCCCTCCATCCTCCTCATGCTGCATCTTCACTGACATAGTCCTCCTAAACTTGGGAAGATCATGCAACTAGATCATTTGAACGGATCTAACCCCTCCAACAATAGGTTCGTAACAACCTTCAACAAGCTAAACAATACAATGTATGGAGCAATGAAAGCATCTCACCAAGGTTCATATTCAACAAATTCTCCCCCTATATGATGAGAACTTGATGTAATGGGGACCATTGATTCCTAAAGGGGAAGGATTGATATAGATGGATATCGGTGTCCACCCACCTATTCCACTAGCTCAAAACATCGGTTTTCAATTTTTGGTAGTTTTTCTACACTTTTTTGGGTTCTCAACTTCTGGGGCCATTTTGAGGCCTTAAACAATGTTTTCTGGGCACAAAAATAGATGAATGATAGCTAGAGGAATGGTCTGGGCCAAATAGAATTTTTACTCCTCAACTAGACCTTTTCGACGAGGTATAGAGCACCACAAAGGAAGATTGTATGCGAAAGTTACTCCCTTGGGAAGTTGACGTATCAACTACCCCCATCGAGGCCCGCAAGCATTTTGGAGTTTCATCTTCCAGTGTAATGGTTTTAGATTTTATTTATGTTAAAAAGGCATTTGGAGCGTCATTGTGAACATCTTCTTCTTCTGAATGAGTGTATCCATCACATCTCTTCTTAGAGATAAGTTTCCACCATTCTAGCGGGCTCATTCACTCTGTATTTTTACAGTTTCTATACATTTCTTTTAGTAATAAAAATTTTGCATTACTGTGTCTCTGTGTTTTTGGAAATATATCTATGTATTTACTTATTATATTTCTGCCTTCATTTTGTTCTCAAAATAATTCGGATCACTTGTGTGCTAACTTCACTGGAATAAAATGGGAAGCTTTATTAAGCTTGTCCACCACTGCCATAATATAATGATGTTGCTTAGCAGTCCTAGATAGCTTAGTAATGAAATCCATGGTCACAACTTCTCACTTCCACTCATGAATGGGAAAAGGTTGTAGAAAACCAACTAGATTTCTATGCTCAACCTTGACCTTTTGACATTCAAGACATCTAGAAATAAAATCAATAACCTCCTTTTTCATACCTAGCCAATAGTATTGTATTTTGACTGCAACAATTGTCTTCTGGTAGCCTAGATGTCCTTCATAAATAACCTTATTCATCTCTAACAATAAAAAAAATTTCAATTCCTAATCATTTGGCACATAAACTCTGTGCCTATACATGAGGATTCCATCCTCTTTTAGATTATAACCTTCCAATTTATGTTGTGACATACCTTGCTGTAAGTTCGTCTTTATGTCCACGTAACATTGATCTGATTTAGCAACCTATAAAATTATATCGCTCAAATATGGTTTGTACATGCTAATGAGTATAGCATATATCTCGTGCACCATCCTACTGAGTGCATCAACCACATTGTTCTTTTTTTCTCTGATATGATTTATTTTGAAGTCATACTCACTGAGGAATTCTAACCACCTTCTTTTTTGGGAATTTAAACTTGTCTATCCAAATAGATACTTCATATCACTATGGTATGTTCTCAACTCAATTTTTTTATCCATGAGATAGGTCCACCACATCTTCAAGGAATGCACTATGGATGCTAATTCTAAGTCATGAGTAGCATAGATCCTTGCATGCTCTTTCAACTTTCTTGATTTGTAGCATATCACATGACCATTGTGACTAAGGACTCCACCGAGCCCTTCCTTGCATGCATCTGTACACACAACAAAGTCTTCATCTAAATGAACAATTCTCAAAATTGGCACACTTGTCAACAAAATCTTCAAGTGCTAAGAACTCCTTACACAATCCATAGTACATAAAATCACACATCTTTCATTTGCAATGATGTAATTGGATGCAAAATATTTGAGAAGCCTTCAATAAACCTTCTATAATAACCTGCACATCCCATAAAGGACCTCACCTCTGCAACATTTATTGGTGTCAGCCATTCCTCAATGGATTTTATATTTTTTGGATCCATAACTATTCCTTGGAAATGATATGACCCAAATAATGAATCTGTCACTGGTAAAATGAGCACTTGCTCAACTTTGCATACAATTTATGTTCTCTCAAAACCTGTAGCACCATATTCAAGTGCTTCTCATGCTCTTCTTCAGACTTTGAATAAATAAGTATGTCATCCATAAATACAATAACAAACTTAACTAAGTAATGTATGAAAACTCCATTCATCAAACACATGAAGACAACTGGTGCTTTTGACAACCCAAAAGGCACCACTATGAACTCATAGTGTCCATACCTCATTATGAAAGAAATATTTATAATATCTTCTTCCTTAATTCTCCCTTGGTGATATCCAAACCTTAGATCAATATTTGAAAATATCTGTGTGCCCCTCAGTTGATCAAAGAAGTCATCTATCCTTGGAAAATGATACATGTTCTTTATTGTTACTTTGTTCAACTGCCTCAAGTCAATAAAACGTCTCAGTGTACCATATTTCTTCTTCACAAACAATATTGGGGCACCCCAAGGTGACACACTTGGGCGTATATACCCCTTCTTCAAAATCTCTTCAAGTTGCATATGTAATTCCTTTATCTCCGACGTACTCATCCTCCAAGGAGTCTTGGATATGGGTGTTTCTCTTGGCATCAGGTTTATAGAGAAATCAATATATATTTTTGGTGGAAATCTAGGTATCTCTTTAAATATGTCCTCAAAATCTTTTAGCACTACGAAGTATTTAACACTCAACACTTTATCCTTGGGTGCCTCCTCCATGATCACTACAAATACTTGACATCCTTTCCTATAAATTTTCTTCAATTGCAAGGCTAAAACTTCTCTGATAGTTATAGCTCTTGGAATTGCTTGAACTGTCCTTAAATTTCCTTCCTCATCCATGCAAGTAAATGCCTTATTGTAACAATTTAGAACGACATGATATTGGTCCAACCAATCCATACCAATGACGAAATCATACGAGCCCAAATGTATGATATTCAAATCAAAATTTGTGCATAGGCCATTCATTTTCATTGGACATGCCTTAACCATCTCATTAATTTTCCTTTTTTCTCCTATAGCTAACTTCACCAACCAAGGTTTTCCAAGCTTGCTTCTTGGCAATTGGAATACTTCCACCATATTAGGATCTAGATAAATATGACTAGCTCCTGAATAAATTGAAACAAAAATGGGTTGGTAATTAATCTTACCTTCCACTTCAATCATGTGCGACTGGAAATCAGATTGCTTGTTATCCAAGGCTGCATAAATCCTTGGTACATTTCTTCCCATGCCTTCAACTATCATAGCTTTCTGAACACTATACGTAATCCTCACCTTTTCACCTATTTAAGGGAAATATTTGCACATATGATCTCCACCACAACCCCAACACTGAATAAATTGTTGCCTTGGAATTTTTCCCACTGTCTTTGTCATTCTGAGATCATTGGGAATTGGTTGTCCTTGAATAGTATTTCTGAAAAATGGTGGCTTATCTCCCTTCTTTCTCTGTTCCACCTTACTTTTCATATTGTCTTCCCAAGCCTTTTGGAAAGTCCATATTGTTAGAAAAACATGATCGTGGAGCAATAAAATAAAACAAATGCGGAAATAAAACAAAAAAGATACATAATACAATATAGACACAGATATACGTGGTTCACCCAATGTGGGCTACGTCCACCAAAGAAATTTCCAGGTCCTTCCTTTATTATTATCCAGAAAATAAAGGGATACAACCTACAACACACCCGTTGTAACTTCCTCTTCTTTCTCTCACAGTATCCTCACTTAGAATACAATATTTACAATAATACATAGCTGCAATACATTTTCCTCATAAAAGAGTGTTTCCTTCTAGGGAGAAAAAACCTAACATAACTTCTACCATCAGATATGCGACCTTATAATGAATGGTCCAGATTTACTATAAAATTACAATATACATCAAGGCAATTTTTCCTTCGGGGGCCTGCTTGCCCCCGGACCCCTCAGCTGGGGAATAACCCCCTCAGACCCCATAGGGGGGGTAACCCCCACTACACTCCCCCACATGGAGGAGTGTACATTCTTCCAGGGTGTAAAGTCTTCATGGTGTATAAACATAGCTGAAAACAAAGACCTATGAATCAAGAAGATAATCAGGCTCCACAACCAACAATATCCCACTTGGAGACTGATCTCAACAACTCCACCGCTGTTTTATATGCTAGAATATGATCCTTATTGGGCCTAAAAAAATTATCATCTTCATCATCATGCTTGAATACCAACTGAAACTAAGCAGGAACTCAATTTCTCCCTGGTTACTCCCTTTGTTAACATGTTTGCAAGATTCTGGCTAGTGTGTATCTTTTCCAACTTCAAATTTCTATCTTCCAAGATGGATCATATGAAATGGTACCTGAGCTATATATGCTTACTCTTCGAATGGAAGGTTGAGTTCTTTGCAAGATGAATGACACTCTCATTGTCATAATACAACTTGCTATTCTCTTGCTTCTTTCCCAATTCCTCCATAAACCTCTGTAACCAAATCATCTCTTTACTAGCCTTTGTAGAAACAACATACTCTTCCTCTATTGTTAAAAGTGCAACAACCTTTTGCAGTTTCGAAATCCAACTTACTGCTATTCCACCTACAGTAAAAGCATACCCTATGGTGCCCCTCCTTCTATATTTATCACCTTCCACATATGAATCAACATATCCCTGTAGAACAATGTCTGAGCCTTGAAAACATAATGCATGAGTAGAAATACCTCTCAAATACATGAGAATCCACTTTACTTCCTCCCAATGTTCTCTACCTGGATTTTTCATATACCTGCTCACAACTCCCACTGCATGTTCAATATTTGGTCTTGTGCTAACCATTGCATACATCAAGCTTCCAATTGCTGATGAATAAGGGACCCTAGACATGTATTCTATCTCATCATGTGATTCGGATTTAGGAGTGGAATGAATTGATAAACATAATGAATACAATAAACACAGTGATATGAAGAATAACACATATATCTAGGAAACAATATTTTCTATTTAATAATGAAATAGGATGAAACTGTAAAATTTCAGAATTGAAAAGACTTGCTCGAATGGTGGTAGCTATCTCTTAGAAGAGATGTGGCTTCTATGCACATCTGCTAAGAACAATGGATTACAATGAGGCTCTAGAGGCCTTTTTGATATTACTCATGAATTCCAAAACCCTATACATCCAAAAACCTAACCCTAGAAGGGGAAATACCAAAATTCATGTGGGCCCCTATGGGTAAGTTGGTGTAAGTTGGTACCTCAACTTCCCAGTTTCGTAACTTTTGCATATGAAATTCATTTTAGGAATGTGATATCCCATTGGAAAGGTATTTTAGAGAACTACACATTCTGCCATCAAAATCTAACTTAGTCTACATTTTGAATTTGGTGAGCCAAAAAAAAAATGTTTAGGGCCCCAAAATGGCCCTGGAAGTATAGAAAGATGTGCTAACATGAAAACATATAAAATAATCCAGTTGGATTAGGAGAGAGGCCACCAATATCCACCTGGGGGATGTGTGGGGCTTCCGAAAAACCCAAAAGTGTAGAACCCACAATTACAAATAAGTACAGAAGAACGTGTTGAACAAAAATGGACAATAGGATCCAATTGGAATAGGTGGGTGGCCACCAATATCCACCTGGATAAATCCTGCCCCCTTAGGAAGAAATGGTCTCCATCGTGTTGAGTTCCCCCATCAGGTGAGGAAAATTTTGTTGGATTTGGCCCCAGGTTATCCACTTTCCTTAGTGTAGGAGTTTCCCTTCCTTGACAACCGGATAAAGTTGTATCCTCTACTGTTGAGTGCCCTTCACCTGTGTGTACACTATCTTATCAATGGATTCTTATTCCATGTAGTCAGGGTTGAGCTCGATTGGTTGCAATTTTTCTGTGATCTCTCAGGGGTCCAATAATGGTGGAAAATATGGTCAAAGGAGGTCCACATTGAACATTGGATGCAGGCCAAGGAAGGATGGAGTGTTGATTTGAAAATCATTTCTACCCACAACCTTGGTGATAGTGTAAGGCCCATAGCGAAGTGGACAAAGCTTCTAATGGGCCCCCGTGAGATGCTCCTTCTGCAAATGTAACTAGACTTTGTCACCAACCTGAAACTGGTGTGGTAATCTGTTCTTATCATGGTTCTTCTTGTACTTAGCATTGGATTTCTTCAAAATCTCATGGACATGTTGGAGGATGTGCTGAATCTGCTCAATAAATCTGGTGGCTTTGTCGATTGCAGACTGATCATGGGAAGAGTCTGTCTATGCGGTGGGAATAGGAAGTGAAACATCGATGGGTCACAAGGGTTGGACTCCCAAACCCACCTAAAATGGGCTATGGTTGGTGAGGCTATGTAGAGGCTTGTTGTAACTATGTTGAACATAGGGGAGACTCTTGTCCAATGTACATGGATGCTTAGAATTGTACATGCATAGGATGTGCACAATCATCCGATTGACGACCTCTGTTTAGTTATCGTTTTGGGGGTGGAAAGCAGTGGATTTTGTGAGCTTGGTGTCCAATAGAGACCAAAGACTCGACCAAAATGTATTGAGGAACCTGTTGTCCCAGTCGTCGATGATGTTCTATGGTATCCCAAAGTGGAACCACACTCATTCAAAGAAGATCTTGGTAGTATCTTCCGCTGTGATATTATTCTTGCAGGCTGTGAGGATGACCATCTTCGAAAACCTATCAACAACCAAAAATATGCAATCATTTCATTTCTTGGTGGACGACAAGCCAGACATGTAATCCATTGAGATGGCTTCCCAAGGATTCTCAGGAATAGGAAGAGGGGTGTATAAGCCTTGCTTCTTGATGGATGGCTTGGAAATGGCACAGGCAGTGCAAGATCCGATATACTTGCTGACGTCCTGTCGAAGTTTTGGCCAATAAAAATGTTTCTGAAGAATGAACACAGTTTTCTCCACGCCAAAATGTCTTGCCACTCGACTGTAGTGGGCTTCCAAAATCACCTTTGCATGATCACTTATAGTAACATAGAGATGGCCCATGTGGTATAAGAGTCTGTCTTGAATGTGAAGTCTAGATCTTGCTGATAAAGTTGGGGCCACTCAGATGCTTCATGTCCACAATATTGGAGCACAGTGGTGAGTGCATCCATAGGAGGCCGACTAAGGAAATCAATGACATGATTGAAGATACTTGTATTATACTTGATGTTGACATGGAACTGCTGTAGGTAGGTGGACCAATGTTGATGGTGGTCGTTCTGCAATTTCCCCTGTGTATGTATGAACCGCAGAGGCTTGTGATCAGTGTGTATGATCATCTCTTCTCCCAGAATGTAATGTTTCCATTGATGACAGGATTGTACAATGGAATTCATTTCCTTGTCATAGGTGGGGTATTTTCAGATAGTATCAGAGAGTGTCTCACTATGGTATGCCACAAAATGCCTGTGTTGAGTGATAACTGCACCGACATCATAATCAGATGCATCCATCTCAATATCGAACGATTGCTACATATTAAGAAAGGAGAGTACTAGATATGAGCACATGATATGATTCATATCATCGAATTCTCATTGCTTCCCCCACATGAAATTGTCCCTACCACCGCCCTCGGTCACCTAGTTGAGGGCCCATAAAATATGGGAGAATCCCAACTCGAACCATTGGTAGAAGTTGGCTAGTCCCAAGAAGCTCTGAAGCTCAGCCAATGTGGTCGGGGTTGGTTAGTCACAAATGAATTGGATCTTAGTTGGATCAACATGTATCCCATGCTCATCAATAATTTAGCCCAGGTATTGGACCATGTTCATGCAAAAAGAGAATTTTTCCAAGTTGGCATATAGCTTGTGTTGTCACAGAGTGCTTAAAACCTGTTGAATATGCCGCATTTGCTCCTCCCATGTTCTACTAAAGATGAGGATTCCATCCAAATATACCACCAAAAAGGAGTTGGTGAAGGGTCTCAATACATTATCTATCAACCTCATGAAAGTGGTTGGTTCATTTGTTAAGCCAAAGGGCATGACTATCCATTGAAAGAGACCGTCTTTAGATTTGAAGGTTGTCTTCCATACATCAGTTAGTTCGATGGGAACCTGGTGGTAGCCATACTTTATGTCAATATTGCTAAAGAACATTGCCCCCTTGAGTTGATCAAGAAGGTCATCAATCTTGGGAATGGAGTATCGATTCCTAACTGTGATTTGTTTTAAGGCTCTGTAATCAATGCAGAGTCACCACATCTCGTCCTTATTCTACACCAGTACAATTGAGCTTTTGTAATGGGAGGATATGGGTCTGATGTGCCCCTTTTGAATAAACTATTGGATTTGTCACCTGATTTCATCATTTTCCATCAACGAGCGACGATATACTGGTCCATTAGTGTTTGCACTCTTTTCGTCGATGTGTGAGAAAAAAGTGAGTGCTTACATGCCTAGTTGGGCTCTGCTAGTCATGACAGCTGCAATGAAAAAGGTTAGAAAGAAAACAACTAAACTATTA
>SNQJ01S0029782.1:0-12970 GCA_010110895.2 Picea sitchensis
AGTCTTTTCCATAACATCTCTCTTGGCCTATCTCTTCTTATCAATTTTATCTTTCCTCCTTGGTCTCTCAACTTCCTCGATTCATTATTTTCATGTCTTGTTTCTCCATAACACTTAGTTCATTTTCTTGCAATCACGTTTTAAGTAACCAACCTAATCACGTTTTGTTTGACCTACAATGATCCTTTGATAACGAATTGTTGTCTAGTAGTTTACTCTCCCTCTACATTGCTTCATGAGAGCTATAGTTTAGATATGAGAATGATGATCTATAGCTAAGTAACCTTTCATTAGAGAAGATTGTCCATGCCGGTGGCTTGGATTGATTTTCTTGAGATTGAATCTCCTTGCTTTGTCCTTCATTTTATGAGTTAGGGTTGCCTTTGCGATGCTTTTGTTGTGGGGTATTTGCAAACCCAAACTCCCACTTACTCCTCTGCTTGGATTTCTACTCTATTTTGATTTCATATCGATAAGAAACTCAATGAGGAGATGTACAAGAAAACCATCTTTGTTTGGATGTACCTATGTAGGCCATTGTGGTACTTCAAAACCAAGTGTTGCTCAAAGTCTTCGATACCCAACTTTGAACGTAAGGTATGGAAGGTGTTAGTGTACTCCGACATCGTCTGGTCCCTTTTATGATGCAGAGTCGTCCATCTCATGTATTGGTCATCATAATTCCAATAGGGTAGAATTACTCCTTGAGAGCATCCACAAAGTATGCCCAGGTGGGTTCTCTCCCAAATGACGTAGATTCATCCACGGTGTATCTATCCCAGTAACCTTCCCACCAAGCTCTGACATGGATTTAAGGAGTGTGAAGGTGATCTTTTTGTTGTTGGAAGAATTTTTAACGGAGTAATACCCTTCTAACATATTCAACCATTTCTCCAAAGCATCGACATCTATATGGCCTTCAAATAAGGGGATATCAAAATTGACTTGTACCTTGAAGGGAGTCACACCTCTGAAATGGATACTTGACAAAGATGCCTCAACCTCCATCGGTAGTCGTTGAATGATCTGAGTGAAGTTGTGTATCATTTCATTCATTTGTCACACGAAAGATTCCTCGAGCAACATCTTGAAAGAATCCCTTGCTCTATCATCTCTCTTTTCTTCCGCCATGGGAGGTCGCTTGGGATAGAGAGAGCAATTGTCCTCAAGCGAAACTAGCTCGAGACCCAACTCTCTATACCCTTACCTCGTTAGGGACATGAAATGAGAAATGAAAAGGACCAGACTACTCTGATACCACTAATCCAGATTATACTAAGAACAAAACGAGATACAAACAAAACGGTAGCACAAAACACTGAAATATAGTGAAACCAAACTTCTATTAATGAATAAAAATAGCAAAATATTGTAGAAACAAACTGGCTAGAATGGTGATAGCTTATCTCTAAAGAGAAAGAGATGTTGGCTACGCTTCATTCACAACAAGCCTTACATCACACTCCATTGCCTACTCATAGGACCTCCTTCACTTTGATTATATATGAGAGAGTGGGAGGAGAATAATTCCCATGATGCATGTGGGATAAATTGGTCTAACTTTACAAAATGTCATATGCATGTAAAACACTGAGACTTCTCAGGAGGTCACCCATCTGAGTACTACCCTATCCCAAACACACTTAACTATTGAGTTCTAATGGGATCCATTGCATTAAAGTTATAGGCATGTACATAAGACCACTAAGCAATCATCACATGATGGATGCAATTAACAAATGGAGATGGCATTACATTACATTCCCCATCAAAAGAGTGAATATCATGGTTTATCAAAACCATAGGCTTGAAAACGTTGATTCAATGGAAAAGGTGGATTTTCATCGAGATCCACATGGATCGAGAGGAGAATAGAAGAATAACTAAAAAATAAAATTCAATATGAGGTTGAAGTTGAAGAGATAATATAACAAGAATGAGAACTGGAACAACAGACCAATGTCAATGAAACCAATGTTGAACCACATGATCCTTCACTTACAGAAGAAGTCTTTATCACTCAAAACATTTGCCAATACCTTTGGTCCAATCACGATTGCAAGAGGTGATGGCCCTATCCCAACACCAATTGATGAGGTTGTTAATTTGGAATTGTTTACATTCAATAAACAAAGGAAACATGTGATAAGGAAAAAACACGGGCGTAGGAAAATCAACTTGGACTCATAAATGGTGCTCACTATTGAAACTATGGTGATAGATACAA
This sequence comes from Picea sitchensis, assembly GCA_010110895.2. Lineage (NCBI taxonomy): Eukaryota > Viridiplantae > Streptophyta > Pinopsida > Pinales > Pinaceae > Picea > Picea sitchensis. Next base: position 2,228 of record SNQJ01S0029782.1, read on the forward strand.
GAAAACTAAGCTTTCCTTCCATTGCTATTATTGGTTTAGTCATTGCATAAGCAAATGTTTACAAAGTTGTTGATGTTGAGAAGAAGGTAAAGGAATATGAGAACAAAATAGCCTTGCTGGAAAACTTGGCCAACTACTACAAATTTGACAAATACAAAGCTTATGATTTCATTGATCATGCATTTAGAGTGCAAAATGAATTGAAAACTATGAAAAGACAATTCTATGATAGAGCCTAGTATTTACAATTCCAAGAGCAAGATATACCATATGTTATGAACCATATCCAAACATGGGAAATTGCTTAACAACAAACTCAATTGTACTTTGACCAAGTAAAAGATTGACAGTCCTCCCTAGATGAAATCCCTCCTAAATTTCAGTTTTTCACTTCTCTTGGAAGATATGTAATTTGGCCTAAATATTGGAAGGAGGTCGCTCACAATGCCCTTAGAGGGATTATGCATGAAGTGACAAATTCAACGATAATGTGGCGGGTCATAGAAAATGTGGCAAACACTTTCCACTTGCATCCTTTTGGACTTGAATATAGTTTCGTTTCATAATATCATGTATCTAAGGACTTGGAGGAATATATTGGCACCGATAGGAAAGTTATTAGATCTCTCCTTAAGGTTGATGAAACAACTATTCAAATATTTATTAAAGTTCCTACCAAAAACATAACATTAATCCAGACTCAATTTCCCAACATGGATAAATTTGAGAAAAGTATGAGGCAATGTATTGCATCATATAAATATCCCTTTTAAACAACATAATTTTCCATGGGAGGATGTGTTCAACCAAATTTTTGAGGCATGGACGACGTTTATAGAAAAGTGGAGGAAAGAAAGAGAAAAATCTTCCTCCAACTAAGTGGAGCATCCCCCTAGACAAGGGGAATCAATCAACCAAGAAAGGGATTTGAATGGACAAGAGGAATCGAACCCCCAAGTGGAATAAAATGACAGGTGGATGGAGGAACCCAACAACCAAGAAGGAGAACCAAATAGCCAAGTGGAGGAACCAAATTTAGTAATCTCCCTTTTCTTCTTTTTGTATCAATACGATAGACACAATCAAGAAAGGGCTTTTTGTTTGAGATTTTAAATTGGTTTCAATATTAATTGAGAAGCCCATTGGCCACTATATGGAGACTAATTATGGTGTATGTCTAGTGTGGGACTACTTCATTGCTTTCTTATGCTAGAATGACTTTGAAATTAATTACTTTTGTTGTAAACTATTCTCATGCAATGGTAATTTCTTCTTATTGATGTGATTCAATTAGTCGCTAGCAGTGAATATGAAATGGCCACTTGTTATTGAAATGAGGCTAACCTAATTTTATGACTGATTTGTTGATATTATGGTAGCTGCGGGAGGTATTTACCTCCACGTGTAAACCTGACGAGAATAGAATATTCCAGGAAGCAAGAAGAAACCCTAATGAGTTGGCTAATAACCCTAGAAGACAAGTCAGCTAAAGATGATAATTGATATTAGGTTATTAGCCTACAAGAGAAGAAGTTGGCCAGAAGAAATAATATATACTGAACAGAAAGATACCCAGAATGAGAAGTCGGCCCAAGCAATTAGCCAGAATTACTATAAATATAGGAGGCCAGTCTTCATTCTGGCAGGCATTCTCAGAATTGCAGAGCAACACTTGTGCGCACTGCAGTTGCCCAGTTTCTGCATAGGTTTGGAGGAGAGTTGTTGTTGCAGCTGCTACAACTAGTAGATTTCGGTTTTGGCTTGGACTATCTCTTGGTTAGGGTTTGGACTATCTGATCAGTTCTTGTTTGATGCACTATCCTTGGGGAAAGGTGCACTACCCCTTTTTTGGTTATCTAGCCTAGGGTTTGCTTCCAAAATGATTCTCTGTCAAGGTTAAGGTGCTCGGAGGGTGGCTTCGGCCTATGGTTGGGTGACAATAGTGATATTGTCGATGGTAAAATGAGCACATCCATTCATATTCTAACAGGTTATGGGCCCACACCTCCTTCATTATGGTTGAAGTGACAAGTGATATTGTCGATGGTGTCGAGCACATCCATTCATTCCCAAATGTGCTACAAATTCAATAACTCCTTCATTTAGTCTAACCACTGGGAGGAAACATAGTTGTAAGGATATTGAACTCATTGAAGAACTGTCACTGGGGTTTCTAGTAGGAGAAGTCACCAAAGACCGGGTGCTAGGGTTACTGAAGGCAGGCAGCCTAAAACCCCATGACCCCATTGAGGCACCTTTAAGTGAAGGATTGGACCCGATGATAGATTCAGCTGCTGCTTCTAGCCTTAACGATCTCCGTACTCTCAAGAAGCCAAGACATCAAGTTTGAGTTTCTTGTCAAGGTTGACCAATAAAGGTAATCATGACTTACTCCATGAAGTCATAAAACAAGTTAGATGGAGAGGATTCTAGTTTCAGAGCTGGAAGACAAGTGGGATTGACCCATCCCCGCCAAGAAAAGTAATACATCGTGGAAAGGAAAGATTGTGAAACCGAAGTTTGAAGAAGGAAAAGAGAAGGGAATTTAACGTCACAGCCTATGGAGGCTCAAAGAAGGTGACATCAATTCCATGAGTATCATAGTGGACTCTATAAAGACCACTTGATACCCTCTACATCTCCATCCCTCACTCATCAAGAAGGTATGATGCCCTAACAAACCCTTCTCAGCAACATCGGACAAGTAATGAGTCTAAAGAATGAGCTCGTGACATGAAAATGAATGATGTGATGATAGTATAACATCACACTTTATGAGGACCGCTAAGAGAGATCAACTACAAGCTATTGAAGAGATCATTTCAGAAGGAATTGGTAAACATAGTACTCAATGGTCTCTCCCAAGACATGGATGCATTTTCCTAAGCATGAACACAAGGGAAGGAGTATCCCACATTTGAAGAACTTGGACTTGTTGTGCTCAAGAAGAATCCAGATTAGTGCAAAAGAGAAACCCAAAAGAAGTACAATGATCAAGCCTTCATATCAAGATTTGGTGAATTTCGTGAACAAAAGGAAGTTTGGTCTAAGGAGGAAGCCAAATCAAGAGAAAGATATTTCAGAAATACAATGCTTCAATAACTGTTGAAAGTATGGTCACTACAAGAATCCTCGTCCCGAGTCCATAGTGCTGAAATACACGGCATTAGCTGTCGAAGAAAAGGAACCCATAAAGAAGACTATAGATGAAAGAGACTCTTCTTCTGAAGGTAATTCATACTCTTCTTAGTTCTTGTGCATATCTTGTTTTCATAGTCTCCATACATATCGTATATCTATCTCTTAGAAGATAGCATGTTCCAAGAAGAACTATACCTATGGAAGAAACAACAAGATAAGGATTGCTATCATTATACAGAAGTGATAATATTACTAAATGGAAAGGATGAAATACATCAAACAAATCATGTGGAAGCTATTACAAGATGTTTCCAAATCATAATCAATTCTCAAGAGACTTAGAAGAAGCAAAAGACAGAAAGAAAGTCGCAAGAATCAAGAAGAAATTGAGAAAGACTTATAAATACTCTTTGTAGAAGGGAATAAGGATTTGTGATCTAAAGTGTGGACTCTCCTAAATGGAGGGAGCCGACTATACATCACCAAAAGAAAAGCATGCATTCATACATGAAGCAAGTTGGATTAGGAGGGAGATAATCCCATGATCCATTGAAGATGATGAAGCATGGCATCCATGATAGCAAACATGAAAAGCAACACATGTTCAAAAGAAGTATTCTTCAAAAAGAATCCTTAAAGTATCCCTAGTTGTCCATCCACATCTATAGATCCCTGTGATGAAAGAAAGAAGTGGGAATCTTTAATGGGAATCTATAAGAAAACCCATGGACCCAAGAGCTAAAGAAAACATGAGGAAGAACATGAAGATTCCATGAGAGAAAGCCGTAACAAACTACCATTATATTAAGAATTCCACGGATTACCAAATACATGAACTCACCAAAAGTAACTCGCTGCAGGAACCTGAAAGTTGAGCGAAGAACAATGTATATATACAAGCATCAGGCAAGATCCCAGAACTAGAGGTTCTCCCAGATGGAGGGAGAAGATTATGACGATTACTTGTTCCAGCAAACCGTATTAATAAATTTCATTACGAGATCATTATATCATCCATATTGGAGTTCTACATCGATGAATGCAAAGACCGCTCTCCGTGAGCAATTGAACAAAGATCATATGAAGAAAAACCTCAAGACCTTTATATACCCGCTAAAAAAGAGACCTCCCATGCAGATGGAAGAAGATAACTGGTGGAGAACCTCCACGCACAACAAAGTGTGGGTAGATTTCTATAACAGTATATAATATTGCAATGTAATCGATTACCTTTAAGATCTTTGATGATGGATCATTAACCATGACAAAGATCATAATGACGTAAGAAGTGCCATGATGGATAAGTTCCATTGACCCCTACACGATAAGTTGTGATTAAAGGTAGAACCAAAGAAGAATCCAACAAAGATATACCTTATTGATCAAAGCTACATGAAGCCTCTGAGAAAACCCAATTGTCCCAATCAAGTACATTTGAGGATCGCTACTGCTATCATCCAAGGATGAAGTCCAAAAAGGAGAGCGACACAAATATATATCCCATAGATGAGCGTGATAAGCGCATATCTTTTGGTAGGCTCTCATCCAAGATGAAAGAATTCTAGGCACCCAAGATGGAGCTCGTGGGAGACGACTCCATTGAAAAAGGAGAGATGACCCCAAGCTGAGGGAGCAACCCGACAAGACATTGATGGACAATCGCTTTTCACCAAAAAATTGTCCGTGATGAGTCTCCCTACTTCCTAAAGCGACGAGATTTCCGATCTTTGTGACATCTTCCGGCCAGTCCAGATCAAAATGGTCATTCTCAGAATGAAATGATATTCCATTGGATTGTTGATAACCATAGATAATAAATCCTAATTGTATAACATGGGGAGGAATCTAGGTAGTCCTTGAGGGTTACATGGGAATGGAACACTCCCATTGTGGTTAACATGGGAAATGGTCTATCTTTGAGGCTTGCGCGCACGTCATTCTCTTATGGTTAATTACGGGAATGCCCGCATTACCATTCCAAGTGGATCTATTCCTCCAGTTGTTCTTTAAGGCTCCGAGGAATGTTCCAGTGGGGAAATGGTCTTAGGTTCAAGAATTAGAGACATTCCTTAGGGCGTGCATCTCCATCTCCAGTTACACTTTGTTTCGGTGGCTCAAGGAATGGTCCGTGGTGGGAATGGTCCAGTTCGAATATACGAATTATTCTTCCGTTTTGAGAAGAATAGTCCATAGCTCCTCATTGATGCTCGAACTTACGAGGGCGATGTCTTCCAAGATATCATAGATGAGTGGAAGAACCGAAGGATTAAGCTTCTCTTATAATTACAATTACCGCCTGCAATTGATACCGAAGGATTGTTGAAGATCATGTCTCTGTATCGTGATGTATACCTAACGGGTGGATGTGTTCCACTGTTCCAGACTCCATACGCCACCACCGGCACCGGTGCTACTTGCGTGGTAGTAAACAGATCAGGAATAGCACTACCATGGATAGACATAATTGTGTTCCATTGAATGATATTGTTCCAATTAACTTGAATACTACCGTAGATAAGCTGAAAACTCTGGCTATCATCTAGATGGATGATCAATTGACAGAGGATTTAAAAACGGTTCAACATGTCCGTGATTAGAAGAATCGGCTTCTTTGTGTCACTCCCATGGCGAGTGCGGACCTATCAAGCATCATGTCCACCACTCGGATGGAGTATAGTTTTGAGAGATGATGTAGCTAATGACATTGATGGTGATGACATGGTACCCAAGGAATCTAGGTCATATAGTCTATACTAACCATGTTGGATGCCACGGGTGAATGGTGCTGTTTGTAATTCTCAAGACCACATTCCTGTAATAATCTCCCTGCCATAGGAGGGAGATGCTGATATTACTTCAGAAGGTGGTGTATTTACCTCCATGTAAACCCCATCGAGAATAGAATATTCCGAGAAGCAAGAAGAAACCCTAATGAGTTGGCTAATAAACCTAGAAGACAAGTTGACTCAAGAGGATAATTGATATTAGGTTATTATCCTACAAGAGAAGAAGTCGGACAGAAGAAATAATATATACTGAACAGACAGATACCCAGAATGAGAAGTCAGCCCAAGCAGTTAGCCATAATTATTATAAATATAGGAGGCTAGTCTTCATTCTGGCAGGCATTCTCAAAATTGCAGAGCAACACTTGTGCGCACTGCAGTTTTCCAGTTTCTGCGCAAGTTTGGAGGAGAGTTGCCATTGCAGCTACTGTAGCTAGCGGATTTTGGTTTTGGCTTGGACTATCTCTTGGTTAGGGTTTGGACTATCTGATAAGCTCTTGTTTGATGTGTTGTCCTTGGGGAAAGGTGCACTACCCTTTGTTTGGCTATCTATCCTAGGGTTTGCTTCCAGAATGATTCTCTGTCAAGGTTAAGGTGCTCGGAGGGTGGCTTCGGCCTATGGTTGGGTGACAATAGTGATATTGTCGATGGTAAAACGAGCACATCCATTCATATTCTAACATGATTCTCTTAATTTCTTAATCCTTGATTTATAGTAAATTGTTTTTTGTCGTGATGGTTGAAAAGGTTGTTTATTTCATGTTCATTTGTTGTTTTCAAATCCTATCTAGGTGTGTAGAGTAGCTCTGCATTCTATCATTAGATTTAGGGCTAGATTTTCATATTTAGATGCCTAAATATAAAGCTCATCTATATATTTGGTAGATGGGACAACATACCAAATGAGGTTGCTTTCCAAATAGAGAAAAGGCTAATTGGGCCTTAGCTTTTGGAAAACTCCCTTAGTTTGGAAATGGACATTTGTTTGTGTCAATAGGTTGTTCATTCATTATTGACTCCCCTATGTTGGTTTGTCAAATTTCTCCCCTATGAATGAAGGCCAACCTCTATGGAATAACTATAGCTCCTACTATGTGTCAGGGTCAGCATTGGAGGTAAAATTTGGTAGATTCAAGCTCGTGGTGTCAGAATATTTGGAAGCCAAGGATGCAATGCAATCAACATAGCATGGCCAAGAAAAAGATAAGAAGGTAAGCTTGCCACTTGGAAGCAATTGCAAGTATCCTTCAATTTGGTATTGCATGCTAGGATTATAACTAATATTGGGTGTTTTGTGCATACTTACTATCCTCCTGATTCAAAACATCTTTTCCTTTATTGATTTTGACCATTGCATTTTGATTTTATTTTAATATGTGTTGGGAATATAGAGCATGTAGAGGCCAAGTATGTTCTTGACCTCTTGTATTTCATTTGGGCTTATGTCATTTTGTTGTTCATGTTGACACCACCCTCTTGTTGGATGAATGAGGTTTGCACCTTGAATCTGATACCTCAAACCTAATATTTGTAAACCCATTTTCTTGTTATTATTTTGAGCTTTGACCCCAGTCAAATTCTAGGTTTTGGCCTGTTGTGAACCTCAAAAAATTAAAGGCTCTAGGCATCCCTGCCCCCCATTTTGACTTCTCCTCTGCACATTTTGACCTAGGCTTGGAACAAGCCTATTGGCAACACTTAGACATTGTAATGTCCCCATTTTTGGATTCCCCTGCTCTACAGTCGGAGGCAGCCTTGTGATTTTATATTAGCCTGACCAGAGGAGTAAAATGAGGTTAATAGTGAGCTCGAAAAAATTGGAGGAGTTAGTCAATTCACTATATTTCATCATCAAAATCATTTCCGCACAGTTCACTCTTGGTTCCATGACATTTCAACGATTTTCGTAATTTTGGGTTATTATTGAGCATACTTTAATTAAATACACTAAGGGTGTTATTTTGATCATATGATATGAGGGGATACATTCTTGTAATAGCTCATTGGAACCGTCATGAAAATATTTAAAGGTTGTGATGGTGAGAAAGGGACTTCAGGTGTCTGAGAATGTCTTAAGATCAAATTAACCACTTTCTGGCATTAAAAAGGGATTAAAAAGGGGGAATAAGAGTTATATGGATTCGGTCAAAAAGGGAAAGATCTACAAGGAGCATGGACAAGTATAAAGGAAGGGTATCACTTCAACTTTCTCATTATGGTTTGATCTCTTATTTGGAATGCTCTTGGAGCAGTGGTTTTTGTTGGGGTTTTGGAAAAATCCTTCCATTGTTGGTTTAATTTCAGTGGTGCAACATCCACCCTAGATGGACAAGAGGGGGATCCATTCAAGATTTCCATTGGAGCTCCAACTTGTGATTTTTTTTCAGTAGAGGTGCAGTGTTTTGTTTGGAGGGTTCCTTGGGGAGGTCGAGTCATCTCATTGCAGTCGAAGAAGGGGTGTGAGGCACTTGGAGAGGTCGTTTTGTATATTGGAGGGGTCATGTTCCACTCCTATCAGAGCTTAGAGGATCCATGAGGATTCTAGAGTAGATCAAGGGCATTTTTGCATACTTGTGGCAACCAAGGGGAGTCTCATGGAACCTAGGAGGATCGTTGGGGTTTTAGGAGGGTCGAAACCCTTCCTATCTATTGGATCAAGAAGAATAAGGTGTCCTAGGGGACTAGAGAGGGACACAACCCATTTAATGAAGCCACAACCCCTTTCTGTGGAATCCGCGAGGGTAGAGAGAGTCATGATCCCCTATCAGTTGAGCAACAAGGGTTGGGGGAGGTCCATGAGGACACTTGGTTTGCCACGGGGTCTAGGAGGAGGGTCGAGTTCCCTATTTATAGAACCATGGGTCTTGGAGGGTGCAGAGAGCAACTTTGAGCAACTAGCAATAGTTTTTTAGGAGACATTGGCATCATTATAGGTTTTGTTTTGTTTTTGTATTTGCAGCTGCAACAAAATCATTAGAGGTATTATTAGGGACCTAACCCCTCACGCAGGTAGAATAATATATTTCGATGTAATAAAGGTCAATATTAATAAGGCCTAGCAATAAGGAAGAATAAGTCGAATGCAAGAAGACCTAATAGAAGCTTCCGCTTCTAAAAGGATCTTCCTCTAGATGTTTCTTTTGATAGACATATTTAGTATAAATAGGAGTCGAGGGTATGAGAACTGTATTCATGGATATTATTGTAATAGATCTCTGCTCGAATGGAGGTTTCCCCCTCGAAGAGGCAAGTGAACATTGCTCTAAGTAATCAAAGTGTTCTTTCTGGTGTTATTCTGCTATCATTTCAGTATTATTGTGGTGTTGTTCTAGTTATATTGTTGTTCATCTTCCATTTCTAGCATTTTATTTATGTTCTACATAATTTATATATATGGAATATTACAAGTGGTATCAGAGCACTTTCCTTGACAGAAAATTATGGGTAATTTTTTTTCAGGGTACAGACGTATTTTGGCGTCTTTAAGATACAAAGATCTATCGTTACACACATAAACCCATGGTTGAGGGATTCATACATGCAGGAAATACAAGTGGTACTTAAGTGCACATATATTGGCCACCCTTGTAACCCCTGTTGGTACCCCTTCGAGTGGTAGCGCATCAGACAACACATGTATACAGATCGACCTATATTTCTTGAAGCCCTCTTTAGATAAACCAATCGATCGCCTGACTGTTATAGTGTCATCGAGAACAACACTCGGGAAGATACTCTCTAGTACCTGGGTAGTCAGGTAGTATGGCTAACAACACGATCTAGCCTCCTTAGTTGGTGCCCTGAGATATTGGGCCGAGTACTATTGTTGGACCCCGCACGTATATCATAGAGCTATAGCACAGGGAAAACCCTTGTCTGTAGAACCCTTGAATACCTAACCCTTGGGGATAGAAACAAAAAATAAAACAGACAGGATCTATTGTCGCGCAATTATGTTCGAGTTGCCAAATCACTACACATTTCTTCCTGGTTAAGCATTTGGGTATTTCATCACTGCAGTATTCTTCAGACCAGAGTATAACTCCGCAGGTGTTAAAAAAAAATTATAGAATTTTTTTCACCATTATTTGAGACCTATTCCATTGGATTTAACTCTTCACCCTTATCACATTCATAACTATCATTTTTCAGCAAAATTTTTGACCCCACCCGCCCCTCTTTGGTTCCCTTGTCATCATGGCCCATACTCATAGCCAATACTTGGAAGCTCACTTCAATACCTTGCAATCTCATTTTACAGAGACCCAACAAGAAGTGAGACAGCTCAGTGCCAATATTGCCACCATCAATAAAACCATGCATTCCTCCATCGCTGCCTCAATCGCGAAACTCAAAGAATACCTCAAACATGACATGACTACCTAGCTTGAACCTTTCGCTTCGATGATCTACACCAAGCTGCATATCCCTGCAGATCCCCCTTTATTTGAACCACCTTTGCATACCAAAGCCGAAACTTCCTCTCATTCCCATAATTTTCAACCCCATCACTTTCAGCGTGACCTATGCCTTCCGCGGGTGGATGTGACCAAATTTGATGGCTCAGATCCCATTGGTTGGGTAACTCAAATGGAACATTATTTCTCTTTGTATGGCACTACAAATGACTTGGACAAACTCTGGTAAGGTGTTCTCCATCTAGATCAAGAACGTTGGCAATGGTGGCAATGCATAAAACTGCCTGTCAAGAGTATGTTGCTTAGACAAACTTTGTGGCAGAGCTTTATGAACGCTTTGACACTGACACCAACCATTTAGGCCATTTGACAAAGTTGAAACAATCTGGCATAGTGGA
>SNQJ01S0029782.1:12980-32655 GCA_010110895.2 Picea sitchensis
TAGATGTTGAAACACGGCTGTAGCAGATGCTGAAACACGGCTGTAGCATATGCTGAAACAGTGCTGAAACTGAGTTTGGCATTTAAATTTGACTGAAAAATCAGCGAGACTGAAACTGGGTGGGATTTTGAAATATTAACAGAGATATCTATAGGGATCATTTCAGCGATACTCGCCATATTACCCTCGGTGTAAATTGCGTGTGTATCCAGAGGATTAATAGGACAAGACCTATCTCCAGTCATAGTCAACATAAATTCACCTGCCTCTATTCTTCTTAACTCTGGGAGGAAGTATGATCTATGATGGAGATCATCCCAGGGTCTGTCTGGACCAGACAATGCCTCAAGAATCACCTCATTTGAGGGCAAGACGAAGTCTAAAGAATTTGTAGTGGCAAGGGAACTTGGAGACCAAATAGGCTCGAGAACTGGATCTAACTCCTATGCGGGAGTCAGATCGGGGTCAGAGGAATCTTGTTGGACAATGTTGTACGCAACTTCTAGCACAGAAAAGGGCATGGCCATGCGAGAATTCCATGTCCCTTCCATCGAGGCCGATGGGGAAGGAAGAGTCCACGGATCATGAAAGTAAGTCATTCAGAATGATGACATTTGAAAGATTTCAGCCCTAGGTTGGTCAGGGGCAATTGATATAAACTTGACATCATCGGGAGGAGGTGAGTAATCGAAAGTACCCATCAATGATGGACACAAACCAACCCCTACATTGACGGTGTCAGGCTGAGGGTTATGAATCATTGGGACCGTGGATGCCCCCAATGAAGGGTCAGGACGGGAGAAGGACAATTGGTCAATGGTCACGATTCAACCCTCGTGTGGAAACAAAAAGACCCAAAAAACTGTGGCAACTACGCCATGCATTGCATAGGTCCAACTCCTTCCTAACAGAAGGTTGTAGTCGAGAGGCGCATCAACCACTTCAACTTCGATGCACACGGTCTTCCCTCCTAACTGAACGAGGAAAGAAGGGATGATGCCATGTGGTCTAAATGAACGACCGTCGAAAGTAGTAAGAAAAGTAGGTGACAAAGACAAAATGGGTTGGCCAATGGCTTTCCAACACGCCAACGACATCACGCAAGTCAAGGTGCCCTCAACAACCATCGTACGAAAGATATTTTGAGTAAAATATTTCATGGTGTGAGCCACTACTATCTGAAAAACATCGTGGTAAGGGAGACGAAGTTTCAAGTCGGTTGGATTGAGAACGATCGCTCCCGAATTACAAGTCTATGCAAGTCCCAAGGTAGATAACATAGCCTTTCTCTACAAAGGGAAACTCTAGATGACTTCCAAAGCGAACATCGCGCAAGGGGTTTGTGTCAAATCTTCCACCACATAGTAGTTTTGGGTAGTCCTTGTGTTAGATTGTGAGAAGCTTTCTTGAAAGCACCTTTGGGGATGCGTGTCATTGTTTCACCCACTGTCTTTTCAATCTAGAGAGGAACTGGTGGGTTTGTGGCTTCTTTACCCGTCTCGACAGATTCTGGTGTTCAGTAATATTGGGTCCTAGTCGCTATATGAGCATTACCTTTTACCATATAAACATTCACGACCGAGGTATTACCGGAAGATGCAGGGGGTCCCTGACTGCCCCCATCCACGCTCGAAGAAGTTGAGGCTTGAGCCATGTTTTCCCCATGTGGAAATGGTTTCTTCAACACAACAGGTTGTTGTTGTGCCAATAACTTTTGGGCTTCTACAAGTTGAGAGCACAGGTGAGTCGGGTGGTCTTCCGTGCAAAGGTTACACAGATACTTTGACTTTCTCTTCTTTGTGTTTCCCCCGCTAACATTTTTATTAGCCTTCTTATCCCCTTTACACTTCTTGTTTCGTTGTTTTTTCTTTCCTTCATGTTGCTTGTTGGCCTTCGGGTTTATTGACTGCACATTGTGTACATCTGATGTTTGGGTAGGGGGAACAACCGAACCAGAGGTCTGGCTGGCTGTTGTCTGTTGTATCGACAATTGTTGCAATTGATTTGACAAGAGATCAGGGGAATTTCCTTGTGTTGAACCAACTATACCATCTGCATGTGGTCCAGACTTTTGTCTGGCCTTGTCGAGGATGGACCATAACACATCTGGCAAGATCTCATAGAGTAAGCAAGATTGAGAGTAAATCAGTTCGAGCTGTTGCGATCTCATTATCGCCTCCTCTTTTGAAAACACTCCTGAAGTTGCAACATCCTTGGATAAAACTAGTACCAAAGACTTTAGGAACCACTACAACAAAAAAGTTGGTGGGACCTGTACCTTAATCAAGATCTTCTAACGCTGCCATTCTCAGATGTGATCTGAGATATGATCGGTCTTAGTCTGCTCAAAATTGGCCAGCAATTCAGTGCCATCATCGTATCTCACAGGTAGCTAGAAAAGGTTTAGGAAGACCATCACCAAGTCGCTAAAGTAAGAATACCTTAAGTAGTCGAGCTCAATGTACCATTTCGCGACACCCTCGATAAGAGTGCGTTGAAACATGCACAATTGTACGGAGTCGTCTCGCAGCGAGTTTGACGAGCACCATATATGGAAAGTTGTCACGTGATCACCCAGGTCTTTGCCAAGCTTGCCTTCGAAATTTGGAATATCTGAGGGAAACTTAGTCGGCAAGGGGGGCCAACGCGGATTATGACAAATCAGGTTGTTAAGAAACCTTGACAAGTCTGGCAGATGTAACATTGTCAGAAATGGTAGTTTGGGTTGGGTACTATGTACATGAAAAAGGGGGCCTGAAGTTTGACTGGCACCAGGTTGTCAGGAAAAGTTGTGTTGCTGGCCAGGGTTATGGTAGACACTGTGGCCTTGACCAACGTACAAAAACTGCGTTTGTTGGGATATCATCGGCTGATTCCCGTAATTAGACGATGTGGGTTGGGTGGGGATTGCTCCCTACATTGTGTTCCAAATATTTTGGAAGGGGATGCCCCCAGCCGATCCAGCGAACATAGGTACTTAGGCTTGCTCGGGGTTCCATTGATCATGGAAGGGGTTTCCCTGACCGACATCCATTGCGAGGGAACTGATCCTTGCCAAGGATTCCAAAGTCCTTGTGAGGAGAAAACTCTTGTACTTGCCCCCTGTGTAGGAATAGTACCCTGCACAGGATTTTGTTGTCCAAAACCAGGGTTGCCCCCAGCTGAAGAAAAATTATTATTACCAAACGTGCAGAACAAAGAGAACGACATGGATCCCACCGACGTAGTGTCAGACGAAGGTCCTAAACTGCCTGCTCTGAACAAGATGTAGTTAGAATTCGACTCGATGAGTTGCTAGAAAGCACCATCAAGCGAGGGGGACGAAGGAGGTATATGACCCCCACCGTTAGGGATAGACTTGAAAGGGATTGAGGTGACCCAATAGATCCTTGCATAGGAGCATTTGAGCTCCTAGCACCCATACCCATGGTCTGTAAGGTGGAGTAGGTAAGGACTGAGTTCAAATCGAAGTTGGGCATCCCATATTAAAATGGAGGGCTCGTCACACTTTGCATAAACAGAGAAGTGGTCATCGCCAATGACAGTATTGGACCACTGCCCGAGGTAGAGGGGGTCGAGACCTCTGTGGTCCAGACCAACGAAGGTGGGTTAGGAGGCAACATGCCCCCTGTGGTAGTAGTCAAAATAGGAGTATGAGGATTCCTAGACAAAGTAGCAACATTTGCTTCCATAACTGCTTGTAAAACTATCTGACCCTCGTAAGGTGTTACCCTTAGAGGGACAACTTGTACCAAGATTGGCACCGACAAGTCAATGATTGGAGGGTTGGCTGGACCGAGAGATTTCGCTCCAAGGTCAGAAATAGTAGGTTCCCCCGGATTCGAGTAATCTCCTCTTGGACCAGGCTCTGTCAATGATTCCTATGGCCCGGTCGCTTCGAATGACCCTTGTTGGTCAAGTCTTCGTCGTAACGGTGGTGGTGGTGGCTCTAATGCAACCGACGGTAGGCCCTGAAGCCTTCGCGACCGATAGAGCTCTTGATCTTCCACTTTGTGAAAATATCGACATAGTAAGGTTTTAACTAACATTTAAAACCAAGCACACACTAGAAAAATTCCTATAAGATAAACCAAGCAAACCACTATCTAGTTGGAAGAATAGTTACGCCAACCAACACTAGATCAACTTACCAGTGCAAGTGCAAATAAAACACGGAAGCACCCTCCAGGTATACTATTCAAAGTGTGACCCGACGTTTGCCCTAGGTACCACAGTATACCCCCGTAGTCACCTATGTAAGTCCCTAGAATAAAGGAAACTAAGTTTCCAGCTCGCAAATAGTCACTAGGTAGGTACAGTCGACAGTCGGGTGGACCGCAATGAGAAGGATAACAAGTATGAAACCTACCGAGGGTATCGAAATCAAGTGGTCTGAAAGACAACATAGGATATTGAGTAGATTCAAGGTCCATGAAGCTCCGTAGGAAAATGCGAGGGATAGTATTCCCACGACAGATCCTCAATATGCGTTCCCCACTACGTTTCGTTTGGCTTTGGAGGGGATATCTCCACTGCCTTTCCTCACGTGACCTTGTGTTTAGCCTCTATGTTAGAAGGGGGGGGCGAATAACTTTCATGTCACTGGACTTTAACACTCCCTAGCTCTGACTCCAATGTTTGTTTAGAAGCCTTGAAGAGTTTCCTCTCCAACCTAATTCAAGGCCCTAACTCTAAAATAGTTGGTTGACCCTACAAACATAAAAGTCTAATTAATTTTAGATTTAGTGTTCGCTTTAATGGCTTTTTTAACTCAAAGGATATGGCAGTGAAACTAATGATGTTTATGAGAGACGAAAAGAGGATAAAAATATGAAACTCTGAAAGAAAAATTACTTCTAGTCAAAAGTAAAGATTTACAACTAACTCTTTATAACCAACTTTTTCATAACTAACATTTTCAAGATCTTTAAAAAGATGACCTAAAACGAAATTTCGCTCGACTACGAGCTACTTAAGTTTCAAGAAATCAGTAAAGAAATTAAAAAATGAACTCTTTTTCCTATCAAGTAAAATAACTAACTCCAACTACTTTACCAAACTAAGAATGATTTTTTTTTTTTTTAAATGCTTCAAATAGGAAAAACTTGAAATAAATCTTGTTTTCTCTTTTTTCAAAGCAAATGAAAGGGGGGAAAAGAACTGCAAGACAAGACTGAAACAAAACTTTGGCCCACCGCGGATCGTAGGGAATCACTAAAGACACCAAATAGGCCGATCAAAAATTCAGAGACTCGCTTAAAACCCTTTCATAAGTAGACACAAGAAACTTCAAAAAGACAAGCAAACTGAAATCTAAGCCAAGCTACGACTGTAAAAACAGAGACACTGAACTCTGTCAAGAAACCTTGAGAAGTATAAACCTCAATTAGGAAATAGGTTAGCTTCCTCTTTTTCAAAAACAGTTTCTTGAACTAGGTACACTATTGTTGTTTCAACAGCCTGCGTATGTACGCAGGTTGTTTACTAGACAAGGTGTGTATGTACGCAGGTTGTTTACTAGACAAGGTGTGTATGTGCGCAGGCTGACCCAAAGTAGGGCGCGTACACCTCTGTACTTCCTAAAAAAAGAAAGAAAATAAACAGACTTATAGGGTAGGGAGAACTGGTATGGCACTTGAAGGTGACAAGAATCCCTTAAAAGACTAAGAAGACTCAACAGAAAATCGAAAGGAAGAAAAACCAACTGGACACCCAAAAATCCTCTAAAACCCTAGAGGCCTCCCCAGTATGGTCGCCAGTTCTGCTAGTGGGAAAACCCCCCCCTATGACTACACTAGGGTTCATAATGTAGGCAGATCAATCAACCGTCTAAAAGTCAATTACTTCTCTAACTACCCCAAACATACCAAAAATCATACAAGAAAAGCAAAGATGAGAAGGATCGGGTAACTATACCTCTACTCTGCGTCCGATGATGATCCCCTCATGCTTGAAAGCCTCGTTGAATGGACGCCTCCTCCCAGGGCTGGTCTGTATTCAAAGATAGACAAACATAAAGCTACAAGCATGCTATTTGTATACAAATTAGGGTTAGATGTTAGAATGTCAAAACATAAACCATTAAAAGCATTCAATACACCATGATTTGGGACATGAAAAGTATTTATTTTATTAATAACTCAATGATTATACCTTTACAACCAAAGCCGACTACTGCTCCACAAACCTGGTCCGGGCTCCTCTTTCACCAAGCTCCAAGTGCACCTTTGTATGGGTTCTCCTCTCAACCTTCTGATCTCTTCTTGGGAAGTGAATGGGTTCTTATGGAGGAAGAAGGGCTAATTGGGGAATTTTGAGGCAATTCTCACAAAAGGGTTGCAATTACTTGGGGCAAGGAGGGGATGTGAAACGGGCATAGTTTCACTATTCTTATGTCTAGATGTGGAATGACACCCCAACATCTCCTTTTTTATATGACAAAAGTATGGTTATTCGGTTGGGTGACGGGCTATAGGCGGTGGATTAGTTGGGAAACTACTCAATAGCCCGTAATCTCAACGAATTCCTTGCAACTTTTTATTTTTTTCAACTTTTGCAAGTATATGCGGGTTGTAGTGGTGCAGAATGCATATGTACGCGAGTTGTAATGGTTCATCAAGCGTATGTACACGGGCACTATTGGTGCATGGCGTGTACATCTTCAAAAAATGGGTTTTTTAGAAGAGCAACTCAGTGATGGCTTGGCAAAAAGTGAAAGTAAGAGGGCCAAAGGCCAAGTATGCATATGTAGAGCAATTTAGGGTTATAACATTGTGTGATGTTGAGGGGTCCAAGGTAAGGGGCTTCACTAGTTTGACAATTCTCGGGGTTAATCATTTTCAAGCTTTATTTCAAGAATCAGATCAACATAAAATGGATGAAAGACTGAGATTGATCTAATTTTTCCTAAGCTTGTAGATGAAGAGGACAATCAAGAACTATATCGTGAGATCTCTAAGGGGGAGCTCCAGGTAGTGATTGAGTCCTTTAAAAAGGATAAGAGTCATGGCCCAGATGACCAGACTGCTAATTTTTCGAATATGGATTGTCCCTCATATTTTGATGATTTATGACCTATAACATTGTGTAATTGCTTGTATAAAATTGTAGCCAAAATCATTGTTGTGCACCTCAAGCCCATTCTATCCATATTTATAATGCCAAAGCAATTCAAATTTCTAAAAGGGCGACTAATTCATGAGGCCATAGGATCTACCTAAGAAGGAATTCACTCTATTAAAACTCAGAAGAAAGCAGTGTATGCCATCAAAATCTATCTTTCTAAAGCTTATGGCAGAGTTTCGTGGTTGTATCTCAGGTTGTTATTGCTTCACATTGGTTTTGACCTTTCCATGGTAAAATGGATAATGTTGTGTGTATCGATCGATTGTCTCCTTTGCAGTCCTCATAAATGGAGTCGATTCCTCTTTCTTTAAGTCCTCCCGAGGGCTTCGACAAAGATTCCATTTATCTCCTTATTTGTTCATACTCATTCTAGATGGGCTCAGTCGAGCTATAGTTGAAGGATACACGATACATTATTTTCAAGGGTTAAGGATGGGTAGGAATGGAAATCTAACTCACCTACTCTTTGTATATGATGTTCTCATTTTCTTTTAGTGTTTGGAAGCTAAGGGTAGGACACTCCAAAGCATTATGGATTTATTTTTTGGAGCCATAGGCATGGTCATAAACATAGGTAAGTTGGGCATCTATTTTCCCGATATTGAGGAGTCTTCATGACAGTCTATGGCAACTATTTTCTCTTTTCTTACTCATGATTTACATAGTGGTCTCAAATACCTAGGTTATAATCTCAAGCCAAATAATTATAATATTGAAGATTGGAAATGGCTCACGTCAACGATAGAGAAGAGAGTAAATCTTTGGTGTAATCATTGGATCTCCATGGGAGGATGACTCACCCTCATCAAATCTGTTCTCGAGGTGATCCCTATGTATTGGAATCTTTTGGCGAAGAATCCAAAAGGTAGTTTAACACGCATCATAAAAAATCGTTTCAATTATCTTTGGAAAGGTTAGTTAGAGTACCTCAACTCGCATTTGGTCAATTGGAAAACTTTTTCTCATTCTAAGGAATATGGAGGATGGGAGATAAAAAAATTATTCTAGTTTGGAAGGGCTTTGGCGGCCAAATCCCTTTGGGTTTTCTTAAATCATAACAGTGTATGGAGGTGGCTCCTAGATTGGATACGAAAGCCATGAAAAGACACTCCAAATGCATCCAATCAATGGAGGTCGATGTCATTGGTCAATTCCTCGCATGGAATGTTGAGTCAAGTACATAGGTGCAAGTAGGTAGGGATGGCATTATCAAGTGCAACAATAGTATAATCCTTCTAGAGGAGTTGGTATTTTTATTATAGGAAAATGGGCATTGCACTTTAAATAGAATTGTTAAATCTGCTACGACCTTGGTCTAGAATCAAGAATGGAAAACAATGGAGGACTTGAATATTGTTGTTCTATGGCACCAAACCTGGAATTATTTTATGCAGGAGTTGAAGTGGACCCATGTAAGAATCTAGGATATGGAAGATGAATTGATTTAGGCCTTCAACAAATCCAGTGGGTTCTTTTCGACTAAGTTTGGTTACCAATCCATGTGTTCTATGGAGGATTTAGTAGCTCGATGATGGAATAAACAAATCTAGAAGATCTTAGGCCCACCTGAATGTGTCCCTCATCAATTGTGTTTTGACCTGGGGCAGGTTACAACGGAGAGGGAAGTAAGGCGCGATAATCTATGCATTGTGCTAAAGTGTCAAGGAAACAAATAAACAGTTGTTTCATTCATGCTCATATTAATGTCAAGTTTGATTTGAAATTAGTAAGCAATTGGGTTTGCATTCCCTTTGGGACAAGGTCTCAGTGGTCGATTGTTTTCATGAGTACTTCTCAGTCCCTTCCTTGAAGGAGTTATGCTTCTTCTCATCGTTGTGGCATGGGGATTATGGCTAGTCATAAATGTTGGGTTGTTTGAGGACAAGTATTGGCCACCTTTCAAAGTGGCTCAAGAATCATTAACTATGTTATCTTGCTATAAGGTGAAAGCCTGGGTGAAGTCGGCTCCAGAGTTAGGTTTGGTAGAATTTAAAAAAAATTATGGCTTGGGGGTATTTCAATGGTGCTTGCCTATGGAAGAACATAATCTGTGGAATATGATACATTCTCTACTTTTTTGAAGATCACTATGTAATGCCCAGGGAAAATTTGGGGTTGGGAACAAATAATAAGGAGAATTCTAGGCTCTATTAACACTCCTAAATTGTGCAGTAAGGCGTAATATTCTTTCCTTGTAAGTCTTGGGGGACTCCAAATTTGTTATCAACTTGATGACTGATGCTAAATTCATTAACAATTTAGAGCTACTGAATCTTGGACAGAAANAGGCTCTATTAACACTCCTAAATTGTGCAGTAAGGCGTAATATTCTTTCCTTGTAAGTCTTGGGGGACTCCAAATTTGTTATCAACTTGATGACTGATGCTAAATTCATTAACAATTTAGAGCTACTGAATCTTGGACAGAAAGTAAAATCGATGTCTTCTATCTTCTAGGTCATAAGTTTTCTCCATGTATACTGAGAGCAAAACGTTAAAGTTGATTCCTTATCCAAAGAAGCTACTAATATGGAACCTAATCTGGTAGTCCAGGAGTAGTTCTCAGGTGGTGAGTTTCTCTCTCTCGGGAGAGCAATTTTTTTGATATGTAAGCATAATTTGTCAAACATGTTTAGGCATGTCGCCTTGTTTCATGTCTTGGTCAGTGCCGAACAATTTTTATGATGCAATTTTGGATGATTTATCATATTTTTTGATAGGCTATATTGTTATGCTACAAACTTTACAGGCCTTTTTGAGTATGTTGATGATGCATTGGAGCGCTTAAGGATTGTAACTTTTTACCTCTCGAATAGAAGTTACATTTTTTTTTTCGCGGAAATATATAATTAATTATCAATAAATTATTTTCAAACTCGTCTAGTTTAATGTTATTCAATTGTTCAATGTTTTAATAATAATAATGAATTATTATATTTAAATCATTTAATTTTTATTAATTAGAAAATAGTATTATTAAACTATTTTTAAGCTCTTATAAGATAAACTAGACATGTGAAAGCATCTTGAAGAACACTAATAATTAAGAAACATTGCAAATGACTATAACGTCATCAATTTACAACAAGTGAACAAGACTGCAGTTTGTAAAACCCAATGTGAAGAATCATAAGGTAATTTCCAAAGAAACATCAATGGATCCCAATACGTTGGTGGAATATCTCCATAGAAAAACTAGGAATTATATGGAGATCATCTCACAGAAAAAAAGGATGGAGACAACTTGCAAAATTTAAGATTATATACAAACTATCTACAATGTGATCTTCGATAACTATCCTTGACATGATTTATGTCCTGCAATACACAAATAGCAATCAAAATAAAACGTTTAGTGGTTTGGCTTCTAGATGTTGATGGTTGAAATTGCAATCTAGCTACAACATGTAAAACACTCTAACAAGGCTAGGCTGTAGGAAGATGATGCTTAAAGCCCTAAACCAACTACTTGCTAAAGATGTTGATTTGTTAATAAAATTAGAAGATCCTTTCCACCTTATTGATACTAAGACTCCTTAATACATATGTGTTTATCTTAACATGAGCCTTTTGTTAGTGATTAATTCTATTTTAGATGTAAGATTGGCGTTAGAAATAAACTCTAACATCTACGTTATTTAATAAAAGTTGAAATTTAAATGTTGAAATGAACTAAATTTTGCAAGGATGAATTAAAATAACGCATTCAATACTAACAAATAGCATGTACAACACTATAATCTGAAATAGTATGCAACCATGAATTGAAAACAAAAAAAACATGCTAATATAACTAACTCTACTTAAAAAACTAATTAACACAACATATACACATCAATATATACAACAACTATAGAAAATAAAGTTGAAAACATGTTTATTAAGCAAGCCAAGTACATTATATCATAATAATATAATACATGTAAAAAGAAGCAGATATGTTCAAAATAGATTTTATTAATCAAAATATATTTGACAACCAAATGTTCAAAATAGATTTTATTAATCAAAATGTATTTGACAACCAAATAACCCAAAAATTGCTAGCAATTGGTTTGGCTCCCTGTAAACATAATGCATTGTTTGGCTCCCTATAAACATAATGCTTTCCAAAACCATGTTTACAATAACCAAAAAATAGGTAGGGCAAACCCTTATATAGCTCGAAGTTACATTGACTCCATACCCAAGTCGTCTAAGAGGTATTTGTAGTCATGGTAAAATTAGTCATAAAAGACTTTGCAAAGAAATACATACAGCCTATTACCTTTCAAATCTACTTTCAGCCTATATACATACATACAAAAAACCAAAAACAAATATTACCTTTCAAATCTACTTTCAGCCTATATACATACATATAAAAAAAACAAATATTACCTTRAAAGGAAATCAAAWCTACTTTCAGCCTAACAAATATTACCTTGAAAGGAAATCAAATCTACTTTCACCCTAGTGCTAGATCTCAATTATAATCCTTCATTAGGCTACTTAAAAACAATAAAAAGTATGAGATGGGGTAAATGCAAGTGTAGAACACAAGTAGTACCTGCTCTCTTTTTCTTCCTTTTTTCAAGTGTAGAACACAAGTAGTACCTGCTCTCCTTTGTTTCATAGGAAGTGGACGAGCAACTGGAGAGTTGTAATTGCCTCTGGATTTTCTCTCCAAAAATTAATTTTTTGGATATTTTATTTTAATATTTTTTAAATAACATGAATTGAGAAGGTCTAAGTGGTCAAGAAGATTAGGTTCCTACGGAACCTAAGGGTGTTTGAACTCAATGTACACATTATCATAAATTTGTTGATAAGTATCTCTTCGAATTTCATTCAAAATATTTCAAAATAAAATATAACAATTTTTCATAATTCTCATCATAAATATAAGTAAAACACACACATAAGAGTTCAATGGTTAATTTTCTATCACTGGCTGTCCACAATAAATAGGCTCATCAATAAATTCCACTAGAGTCAAAAGTATGTACTACCACTAGTATATCAAACAACATTATCATGCATAGTTACAAATGTATAAATATTAAGGGGATTCTTGTGATAAAGGTCTACATATGCAGCGTTATTAACATAAACTACATCCTCATTGTTAGTTAGAATACTAGTCCATTAATTCTTGTATCTCATTCAAAGACTTGATAGCATATTTCCCATTAATAGCTAGCAATGCCAAAATTTCCTAGTAATTTATCCCAATAAATATTGGCATCAAAATGTAGGTGTCTCATGATAACCATTAACTTAACTATGACATCTACCTCTATACTGCATGCCTGAAAGCAAAAATATTAAGCAACAAGGGTGTATGTAAATGACCATGTCTAATCATAAGGTAAGATTATATGTGCATAAGGTAAAATCAAGGATAAACAATGTGATAGGTTGGAGAGATACCTCATGGCAAGAAACTCAAACATGGTATCTAGAATAATTCGTCCATCATTAAACATCATCCAACCTCCAACAACATAAGGCCTCACACCAAGTAGCACTAAAATCAAGCTCATTATACTCGGCTTCATACCTCATAACCACTTCCATTGCATTTGTGTATAAAACACAATATGCATCTAACTCTCTACATGGCAAGAGGCAATCAACACAACATAATTGACTATGTTGCAATCAACACTTCCTTTGTTTCCAAATATAAGCTATGAGTATGCTAAAAGAGATATAACTTGGTTCACTAAACAACCCTCAATAATACTATGTATTAAAATATTCAACAAATTTGCACACACAACCTTCTAAGTATGCATGTATAACTCAAACAAATATGCTTGCAAACTTTTTTAGGAGAGAATTCAATCAAGTACATCCTAGAACATCCAATAATTAAAAATAAAGGTTTCACTTAAACACAATACTCATTGGGAAACAAAATACCACCAACAAAAAAATCTACAAACTTGTATATATATGACCAAACCAAAACTCATGCACATGTTAATAGTGTTGTGTATAAACCCGTAAAATTGTTATACATTCTCCATGCATGTGCTTGTATCATAATATCTACAACAAGGAGTAAAACTTCTCAATTTTTCATGTCATATTAAATTACAACAACCAACACAAAGCATCAACACAAGGTGACCCAAGGCAGGGTTTGATTCACCAAAAGAACTAGCGTCAAAGAAAACCAATATCTACTATCAACAACTTTAACATTTGTAACTTAGAACTACCACCAATCATATGCACAAAATATTGCCATAGTTCTGTCATGGCCTATATTCATGTCATCAAGGGTAGAGTATGCCAAGATATAAGGTCATTGCATCCTTAATACAAGACACCAATACTGTAATCATTATTGGGAAAAACGTTCCCCAAACAGTAAAACCACAATATTAAACAACCACCAAACAACAATCGAACCAATGTCTATAATATATCCAACATAAATATACATGTTTGTTGATCAATGATGATGTTTTTCTTTGGGTGATTTTATCAAGAACTTTGCATTCATTAGCTCTTATACTACAAGCTGATTGATGAATTCCTACAAATAGTTTGCATGTGTTTTACTGGTGACTATTTCTTCAAACATTTTGTATGCAATTCAAGTACACCAAAATAGAAGAAATATAATTGGATTTTTATTATGAGTAGGAGCAAGAATACAATCATAAATACCTCTAATGGTTGTTGTTGCAGCTACAACTACAAAATCAAAACAAAACCTGTAATGATGTCAACGTCTCCTAAAAAATTGTTGTTAGTTGCTCAAAGTTTTTCTCTGCACCCTCCAAGACCCACGGTTCTGTAAATAGGGAACTCGACCCTCCTCCTAGACCCCATGGCATAACAAGTGGCCTCACGAACCTCTCCCAACCCTTGTTGCTCAGCTAATAGGGGCTCACGACTCTCTCTACCCTCGCGCCTTCCAGAAAAAGGGGTTGTGGCTTCACTAAATGGGTTGTGTCCATCTCTAGTCACCCATGACACCTTACTCTTCTTGATCCTACAGATAGGAAGGGTTTTGACCCTCCTAAAACCCCCAATGACCCTCCTAGGCACCACGAGATCTCCCTTGGATGCCACAAGCCTGCACAAATTCCCTCAGCATGCTCTAAAATCCTCATGGATCCTCTCAGCTCTGATAGGACTGAAACTTGACCCCTCCAATATACATAGTGACCTATCCAAGTGCCTCACGCCCCTTCTCTAGTTGCAATGAGATGACTCGGCCTCCAAAAGGAACCCTCAGTCCTGCAGAGAAGGAAAATCGATTCTCCAAGATAGCCCATGAACCCTCCAAACAAAACATTGCACCTCTATTGAAAACAAATCACAAGTTGGAGCTCTAATGGAAATCCTTAGTGGATCCCCCTCTTGTTTATTTAAGGTGGATGTTGCACCACTGAAACTAAACCAACAGTGGAAGGGTTTTGCCAAAAGCCCAACGAAAACCTATACTCCAAGACCACTCCAAATAAGAGATCAAATCATAATGATAAAAGTGAAGTGTTTTTTTTTTATGAAAACGGTTATAGTTTATATTAGAGGGGTGGCAAAGCCACAAATTCAGTTACAAAATGGCCCCGAATTCCTTCGGGCCTACAGATCAAAATACAAAATGTCCTCGAGTTTCTTCGGGCCTGTCTTTCTGATCCATTCTACTTCTAAAACTGTAGACTTGTGAGCTGACCTAGATCCTGTATGTATTCTAAAATTAATTGTCGAATCTCCAATCATTGTTTCAACATAAGTCTCAACACTGTTTCAGCATATGACTCAACACTGTTTCGGCAATTGTTACAGCGGTGTTTCAGCATATGGTCCAACACTGTTTCAGCATATGTTCCAGCACTGAGATTCGGCATGTGATGCAACACTGTTTCAGCATAAGATCCAGCGCTGTTTCAGCATAATTTCCAGCACTGTGTTTCAGCATCTGTTCCAGCACTGTGTTTCAGCATATGTAACAACACTGTGTTTCAGCTGTTACAACACTGTGTTTCAGCATAAGTTCCAGCTCTGTTTCAGCATAAGTTCCAGCTCTGTTTCAGCAAAGGTTCCAGCGCTGTGTTTCAGCATCTGTTCCAGCACTGAGTTTCGACATCTATTCCAGCACTGTGTTTCAACATCTGTTCCAGCACTGTGTTTCAGCATATGTTCCAGCACTGAGTTTCGACATCTATTCCAGCATTGTGTTTCAACATCTGTTCCAGCACTGTGGTTCAGCGTAAGTTATAGCCCTGTGTTTCAGCATGGTACAACACTGTTTCAACATATGTTGATAAAAGTGAAGTGTTACCCTTCCTTTATACTTCTCCATTCTCCTTCTAGATATTTCCCTATTTCACTTAATCCATATAACTCTTATTCCCCCTTTTTAATTCCAGAAAGTGGTTAATTGGCTTTTAAGACATTCCCGGACACCGAAAGTCACTTTCTCATCATCCCAACCTTTAGATATTTTTGTCCCAGTTCTAACGAGTTATTACACGAAGGTATCCCCTCAGATCATATGATCCAAATAACACCCTTAGTGTATTTAATTAAAGTATGCTCAGTAATAACCCAAAATTACGAAAATCGTTGGAATGCCACAGAACCAAGAGAGAATTGTGTGGAAATGATCATTATAATGAAAGATGGTGAATGGACTAGCCTGGGCCCCATATAACTCCTCCATATTTCATGAGATCACTATTAACCTCATTTTACTCCTCTAGTCAGGATCACATAAACTCACAAGGTCACCTCCGATTGCAAAGCAGGGGAATCCAAAAATGGGGAAATTACAGTCCTCCCTTCCCAAAGTTTTTTTAATCCTCGAGCAATGCCATCACAACCTGACGCTCCATCGACTAAGCCAAACTGAAACTGAAAATGATACTAGTGTCCCAAACCACCCTGGAAGATGTGAAGCATCCTCCGCTCAATGTGAGATCTAGAAAGGTACGGACATAAGAGGCCTCTTGAATACTATTGCTAAGTAGAGAAAATCAGTCTTGCAACAACTCGATCAACTCCTCAAAGAAATGCTCTACTAGGGAACCAATCTCGTGGAAGTAAAAACGAGATCTCACCTCCGTGTCTGCTGCAGAAATCCTGGGATCCCAAGATATTATTAGAAAGGAACCACTATGTTGTTGATGTGCCACCCTGATCATAACTGTCTGACTATCGTTCCCAATATGCATCCTCCTATTCTAGAAATCCAAGCTTAAATACATGTAAGAGATAAACCTACTACCATGAATAGTAGCTTGTATAGAATACTGGAAAAGGAAGTTTGTCCCGATCACTGACAATGACTCTGAGCTTCTCATGGATTCTAAACATCTCTCCAATAGGTAGCTTTGTCATCTATGTTGCCCCACACTCCAAATACATCACTGAAAAGTGTGTAAACTCTGAGGACAAGTCAATCGTTGCACACATACTATCTGCTCCCTACACCCTCGGTAAACCTATGATGCAATCGATCAACATGATCTCCCACTCTCACCTAGAAATGGTCAAGGACTGTTTTAATCCTGTGGGATGAGTGTGTTCTTATATGCTCTCCTTCCAAGTCGTACACTCCCCCATATCTCCCCCTACATCGTCCGCGAAGCCCCTCCATGTGAACCTCTCTCAAGATTGCCTAGATGATGTGAAACAATATCTACTCATAGCAATGATCTGCAAGGTGCTAACACGAGAATCCCCTTTTCTGCCTCTAATAAATAAAGCAATCATAAGCTGTAAAAACTCGGTCAACTCCTTAGAAGACCAGTCCTCCATGCAGCCAACTCTAAGCATCTCAAGAGTAAACTCTAGAACGAGAAAACTAGCCATCTCATCTACATTGGCAACCGAGATGTCAAACACTAATCTTCGATGGGAACCATCATGTTGTCGCTGCATCCCTCTAATCATGGGCATCCAATCACCATGTTCAGACTGCTCTCTACTCTCATGAACCCCCAAGTTTAAACCCATGAAAGGACTCAACTCACTATCTTGAATCAAGTCTCGCCAAAACACTGCAATGAAGTCAAGGTCTGTCGACCCACGGGTAGACTCAATCTTGGGTATTGTGAGGAAAAACTTACCTCGACATATAGAACAAAGCTCAATAATTCCTCTCACAACACCTCCATAATGATGCATACAAATCACTGACACAACCCTGTTGATATTCCTCATCCTTTGAAGCAGACTATCACTCTAATGAATGCTAGGATCCCACCACCAAATTGGAAGTCCATCGCTCCCAATGATTGATGTTGAACCCTCAGTGAAATGATCCAATAGAGCCTGGATCTCCTCCTATGTACTCTGCATACTGATCACCTAGTCCAAATGAAAGGAATCTGGCATGGCCATGATCTCACCTATCTCACCCAACTGACTTAGTTGAACCTCCCATTTCCTTATGTATATAACAAGGGCATCAAATAACAACAATAGATGCCTCTGCCACTACCTACAAGACTAGAAAGTGACTATTGTGTTGGTTAATCCCAAGGGCATGACCAAAAACTCATAAGGATACCTAAGAACAATCCTGTGAGTATCCTACTCACTGATCCTTCCCTGGTGATATTTTGATGGATGATTAATCTTTGAGGAATGTACCACTCCATGGAACGCATCCATATGCACTAATGAACTATCTGAATAGTCACTCGAACTCTGCGCTACTCCCATACCATTGCATGCCTCCAAAGGTGACTCCTCACATGAATGGTCACCCATACTCCTTCCATCATCACATACACTATTGTCACTGAGAGTACAACCTCCATAGTCCATGTACTGCTGCAAAAGAGTGGATAGTCCTCCTCTGGACCCTCCATGCTCCTTCAAATGAGACTATGACTCTTCCCTGAACT
The DNA here is from genome assembly GCA_010110895.2 of Picea sitchensis. Taxonomy (NCBI): domain Eukaryota; kingdom Viridiplantae; phylum Streptophyta; class Pinopsida; order Pinales; family Pinaceae; genus Picea; species Picea sitchensis. The sequence continues at coordinate 30,964 of SNQJ01S0029782.1, forward strand.
CCATTGTCTCCCACTGTGTACCATTGTACCTCTCTACATACCACTGCACACCATTGCATATCATTAGGTATCATGTATGTTTCACTGTATCAATCACTACAGTAGTGTTAGTTGAACCTGGATCCTTAGTGGATGTGTCCTCATCTATAATATACATGTACCCACAATCCATGGATGCATATAGTTCCTTATTGGTTGGTCCACAAGGTATATTCTCAATTGTCCCAGCAGTGGTCATGACTTGATCCTTCAAAGGGATTTCCAAAAGAAGCGACTTCTCCATCAAATAATAAATGCCATTCACATCCTCCTGCGATATGGCTGTCATATATGATTGACTATATAATGTGGAGGATGAGGGATGTACCCAACTAAACTCCACACAAAGATGCTCAACCTGCATCTCTGATTCTTGAAGGGTCTTTTGCATGATCTTCAAGGAATCCTGGGTAATCTCAAGCTCCTGGGTAAGTCTGTCAACTTTCTATCAACTTCCTCCTTCTTTCCTTTAAGCACATCATAGTACATCTCACCAAGCATGAGAAGATGATCTCTATCAGAAAGTAGGTGTAGGTAAATATAATTCATTACTACCGCTACTTCTCTAAGTGCCTGAAAATCCATAAGGGGTGGCTCTCCTCCCAAACTATCATGTGACCCTGAAGCTCTCCAACAACAATCTGCCACCAATGCATATGTGCCATCAAAAGCTCTCATGGCTATCACAATTTTGTCTTCGCTTACCTTCAATTTCCCATTGATGTGGCTCATGGGAACAATCCCCCTCAATCAAATATTATGATTTGTTTTCTTCCTCACACTTCTCAAAATAAAATATTTCATTTATAAGTAACTCCTAAGAAGGGAGATCAACCTCCAAAGATAACTCTTCCAACACTAAGTCCTCACCATACTTAGGTGCACTCATACCCAAATAGCCATAAGCATCATAACAATGATAAGATGTTGACGTTGATCAAGAGACTGTATCACATGAGGTATTATCCCATCCATCACACAAGATGATGTCATTACCCTCATAGGCCAAGTCTAATGGTGTATAAAATATTGTTGCCTTATCATCATTATTGCACACATCCCTATCATAAATAGGTGCATGCTCATCCAGCGGGTCAATTTGTCCTTCACACTCCTTCAATTTATGCCTTGTGCTTTTAAAGGACTCCTCATCTGCTGTTAATTGGGGATCATACTACTAAGGATGTTTGTTGGTGTAAAATTATTTGAATTCCATGACTATGAAAAATGCCTCACCAAGCACCATATACTCCCTCAAACAATCTGCAAACTCCTCATCTTATGCCCACTGATTTGCCAAATCTTGATCTCATTGATTTTCCATCTGAAATTTCTTCTCACTGAATATCCCCAACAGAAATATACTTGTTTGTTGATCAATGATGGTGTTTTTCTTTTGGTGATTTTATCAAGCACTTTGAATTCATTAGCTCTTATACTACAAGCTGATTGATGAATTTCTACAAATAGTTTGTATGTGTTCTACTAGTGACTATTTCTTCTAACATTTAGTATGCAATTCAAGTACACCAAAATAGAATAAATATAATTGGCATATTTATTATGAGTAGGAGCTAGAATATAATCATAAATACTTGTAATATTCCAGATATAAAAAGTATGCAGAACATAAATAAAATGCTAGAAATGGCA
>SNQJ01S0029782.1:142479-155561 GCA_010110895.2 Picea sitchensis
GAGCCAAACAGATCTGAGATAGCACAAGTCCTTCTATTACCTGCTAGTGGTGCGCCCTCCTCTAAGCAATAACCAATACCAACAAATAATGAGGACCTAAGCCTCCATGAGCCCTCCATGAAAGATGGCGCCCAAGCTCTCCTCTCCCAATGCTTTCATTCTCATCCTCTTGCCCTTCTCCAAAATCTCTTGGTGAACATACTAGTGAATGAGCCTCCAAATGCCCTATGCGCCCTTCTTAAGGAATCATAAGGAAACCTAAAAAGTGGATGGCTAGGATCATCTCAAGCCATCCCTAATCAATGGTTGAGATCTCTCAAAAAGAATCTCAACCCAAAACCCACTTTGGGTTAAGTTTCATAGTTCACTTTATGTCCCTCAATTCACCCACAAAGTGAATTAATAGTCATTTTTCACTCAAGTGACAAATTTCACCCTTTTGACTTAGGAAAATGTCAAAGTGAAATTAGACATAAAGTATAAGGCACAATGGGTCAAATATTTCCCTCTTGTGGTTAGAGACCCACAACCACAAGGGGACCACTTTCCAAGGTACCCAAATCTCAACAGGCAGCCATGCAAAGGATGATAGAATTTGGCATGTTTTTCTTGCTTTCATCCACTAGTAGTGAGGGTGAATTGAATCCCTTAGAGTGAGCTTCTATGTATGAAGATTTGAGAGACAAAGCAGGGGTTAGACAGTATTCTTTGATAACAGATTGTAGCAGTGAACAGCTCTTCACTCTCCCATCCTCCCAAACCTTAGACCACTACCTCCACTGCAAGCAAGGAGATCTATGGAAGCATGTCACCTACAACTCACTATGATGCAATCAATCTCTTGGGTAATATGTGATATGTGATTGGTACAATTATGCTTTGTTCTAGCTATTTGAACCTATTGGATGCCATTGATTAAGTTGTTTTGCAGTGTTATGGTAGTTTACAGTGCACTTATTTTGAATCTTCTTCACCTAAGGTGCACATTCACTTCACTCATGTCCATTAAATTTGTTGTTACAGCTATCTTTAGGATATGATCTCAACCACTCTTATTTTTTCAAGTTTAACTCGTCTTTGTCTGCTTATTGGCAGCTCAAGAGTGAGCTTTTATTGTGTAATAATCAATTGGAGTTTTACGTAGAAATCTTAATTTGATAACAACACAAAACCCCTAGGGACACCCCCCTGAGATTGGAAAAGCACTAATCCCAATGGAGAGGCCTCCAACAGTGGCAAGGTTGGTTGCCTATAATGATTAGGCAAGCCTGCCGAAGCAAATTTGCGTGATAACAAATTGGCACCATTGGTCGGGACTTCGTCAATCCTCGAATATATTTAACGACATCGGTGAGATTTGTTTTATGTGTTATCTTTTCTATCTCACCTGAGGACTTCACTATTGTAGGGTTTTATCACGTTGGAATACTTAAGAAGATCTCCATGATTTGACCCTGAACAAGGCACAGTTCCAGGCCTTAATGAACCTAAACATCTATTCCGGAACACAAGGGTAGATCATTGCTCGAGTCTCCCTTGGTGACTCCATTGCAGAAGGATCATGATTGATCATGGATGTTGAATCAATACAGTGGGTGCAGGAATAATATATCCCCAGTGGTAGAGTTATTTCACATTAAGAAAGGAGAAGATGGAACTATTCCTGAGTTTCATCGCAGATTTGTCTAGGTATTGCATAAGATCCACCCCTCATTCCGATCAAGAAACATTTTGGTGATTATGCCTTTGCTTTTGATTCAGAGTTTCGTTCCCTCTTTTGGAGTGAAAACACAACAACTTTAGGGCAAGCTTTCTTTCCTTCCCTAAGAGTGCAAGAATTCCTTGCTCCTGAAAAAGAACATAATAGTGGAAACCTTGCATGGGATGAAGTTGTCAATGATGAAGGGGATGATCATAACTTGTACTTGGATGATCATAAACCAGTAATTGCACCACTTGAGCCATATGCAGAGTTCCATGAAGATGAATATAAAAAACCAAATTTACAAGTGGGTTTGTTGATTTCATCCATTAATGATGATAAAATTCAAAAGAAGAGCAACAAATCAGCCATGCAGAATTGAATCAGCAAGAGACTTTATCCTTGTGTATCTCAACGAGGGTTCAAGAACAGTTCAATGAGATACCATTGCAACAAGGGAAGCAACTTTTGGTTCAACCAAAAGACGATCTTCCTCACAGTTTGCCCATGATCTCGTATTCAGGTTTTGTTCTTCAAATAGATCTTCCAGACGATCATTGCTTGGACATCATGATTAGTCATGATCCGGTTGAGCTAAGGATGATGGAGGTGTTTCATAACACAGATCTGAAGAGTTTTGGGTCTTCTAGTTACTACTTGATCACCGGTAAGGAACCATATTCCAAGTTTCAGCCAACAGACCTACTTGGTTGCTTGACCAGCAAGCACATGAATACATTTTTTAGTCTTAGGAGACTTCATGATTAGTGTACTATGTTGATTTTTCCTGCATAATCAATCATTTGTATGCATGGTTGCATTGGTCATTTAAGTATGTTGATAGATCATGGCAGATCTGACAAACTTCCAGAATAAGAGCTTTTTATGCTTTTAAACCAAAAAAAAGCGACAAAGAATGCAAAGCAGGAAAAACAAAATTAAAAAGAGGGGGAATTTTTTAGGGTTTATGTAGGGTAGTAGTCATCAGTTTGTCATTTTTCTTTCACTGATATGTCATTTCCAGCCTGTTGTTTGCATTTTCAGATTGCTGTCTTGTCACATTTTTCTGCTTTATTTTAGCCTTAGACTAGTTCCCATTCACCGGTAGGCATAATAAAAAACCTTGAATATGAGCGAGTAGTCTTGGGTCCTTTATTTTCATTGTTTTCTTGTATTTTCAGCCAATATTGTTGTCTTGGGCCAAGATTAATGAATCTGATATCACATAGCAGTCCTATGATGCAAAGGATCCCCCCCACCCCCGCTCCCGCTCCCGCTCCCGAATCGTGCTCCCAAAGGGAGCCTCAATGCTCCCTTTTGGGAGCGTTTGGAGTGCGCTACCGTACTCAAAGAAACACTCTCGGGGCGCTCTCGGGAGGGAAAAAACGCTCCCACGCGCATGAGGTGTTATGGACGAGTTTTTCCCCTTTTGTGGATGTTTGGGAACCAAGACAAAGTTCCAAAATGCCTCAAAAGGTATGGCTAGGGTCTCTAAGGGATTAAAACACTCACTCACTCCATTTTTTTCTTATTCTATTTCTCATTTCACTCATCTTTGCTAGGAGGGTTTTGAGTGGGCTTCTTGCTAGTTTTTGAGGAGATTGAAGGCTTCTATAGGGAGATTGGAGAGCTTGGAAGGAATATTGAAGGCTGCCATGGGGAGATAGGAAAGCTTGGAAGAGAGATTGGAGAGCTTGGAAGAGAGATTAAAGGTTGACATTTGTGAGAGCTTGGAAGGGAGATTGAAGGCTACCATAGTCATATTCAACCACCATTGGAGAGCTAATGATGTAGGCTCTTAAGCCCATTCTTGTTTTTGTTTTTATCCATGTGTTGTAAACTAGTATATTATGCTATGTTGAATATTTGAATATTTTCTTCTACTACTCTTTCCCATTTCTCCTCCATCATTCTATTGCAGGTAGCAAGTTACTATCAAAGTTCAACAATCATGATGGGTATGTCATTTTGGTTCCATTTTTTATTATGATGGTGGTGTTGGGGGCCAGAGGACGTCGAAATACCCATGGGCCATGATAGTGACGAAGAAATAGAAGTGGACAGCACATACCATGGAGAGGAAGAAATGGAAGGAGATGATGAAAATGAAAATGATAGTGATGATACACAAAACCCAAAGAGATTTTAACACCTTTGTGGAAGTATGTCACAAGGATTTAGGGGAGGGAAAGGGAGTGGAACCACAAAATTTACATGCCATCATTGTCATAAAACTTACACAGGTTCCTATACCCGTGTGAGAAAGCATCTATGTGGGCTTAGCACTGGGATGAAGGTAAGACTTTAGGAGTCAAAACCTATGTGGAAGTGCCACCTAAAGATAGACTCATATACCAAAGGGAAGAGGAGGTAGCACAAAACAAGTCCAAAAGACCAAGGGTTGAACATGAGAGTTCACAAATAATGTTCATTGGACGATCCGCATCCACCCATGCTAGTGGATTCTCACCTTCGCCTTCAAGGTGTAGAACACTATCAGATTTCCTTGACCAAGATTGTAGAGATGATGTGGATGAAAAAAAATTCAAGTTTCTTTATGCATGTGGTATACCATTCAATATTCTTCGCTCACCCTATTGACATGAAATGGTACAAGCCATCAATGGTGCCCATAAAGGTATGACAAAGCTAGAACCTTGGGACTTGACAAGGAAAGAGCCAAAATCCATGGTGCTCTAGGAAAAATTACAAATGCTTGGAACCAAAATTGGGTATCAATGTATATGATGCTTGGACAAATGTTAAAGACAAGCCAATGATAAATATTCTTATTGTGTCTGCTAATGGTGTGATCTTCCATTCAGCCCATGACTACTCAAATCACTACAAGACCGATATTAATATTGCAGATGCCTTGATTAAAACCATTCAAGAGATTGGGCCCTACAATGTCATTCAAGTCATCACTGATAATGTTGCTAATTGTAAGGCAACAGGAGCAATCATTGAGGATAGGTACCCCAATATATTTTGGTAAGGGTATTTGGTTCACACAATGAACCTTTTGATGCATGATATCATTAAAATGAAGGACCATGATTATAGATGGATTGGTGCTTTGTACAAGAGAGGGAAGAAGATGATAAGATTTATTACCAATCATACCATGGCCCACTTTAATTTCCACAATCACTCCAAGTTGGAGTTACTAAAGATTGCAAAGCCCAGATTTGCTAGCTATTATCTCACCTTCATGCGTCTTTTGAAGGTAAGAGAGGCATTGGCTAATATGGTCTCGAGTGATTCATGGCAGGATCTAAAAGACAAGGCTACATCTGCATCTAACATAATTGACTTTCAAGAGATGGAGGACACAATTCTTGATGGTCGATTTTGGCAACAGATTCGATATATTCTGCAATTCACCAAACCCATTTATAGTATGATTCAGTTTGCAGATACAAATAAACTAGTGGTTGGGGAGGTGTATAAGCAAATGGACAACATGCTAGGCCAAATCAAAGACATTGATGAGCCAAGGGATGCAATCTTGTATGATCATATCCATAAACATGTGGTCAAAACTTGGGATAATCTGAATGTTCCACTCCATGCCCTAGCATATGTCCTTACCCCAAAATATTATTCTCCATCTTGGTTGGCCCAACCAGCAACTAGGGGTGTGTAACATCCCCACTATAATCCCCAGTTTATTTAATGCATAATGTAGATAGGAATATGGATGTGGCCAAGCGATGTAATATGCGAAATGTATTTTATGTTTTTAATAAAAATAATGTGATGCTAGCTGATGGGAATATGGACAGAAATGGGGGCTGAGTTTTTCCACAAGAGAAGAGAGTGTCTAAGAGGAGGCCATGTTATCGCACAATCTATACTTTCCCAAAGCCTGAAGGAAAGTAGGCTTAAATTGACGTAACACGGAGGTAATCCTATCACTTTCACCCCAATAGGGACCTCTTTCTCTTTAGGAGAAGGATAAATCCACTCCAAGGGAGACATCCCAAGACCTAGGGGGTTTGAGTAAAGGGAAAAGGTAAGGCTAACCACCCCTCTCTTCTAGGTCACTCAAAACAGACTTCAGTCTTGTTGGATGAAGCAAAGGAGAATAAAGTGTACCTGCCCCTTACCAATACAACAACAAAAGTTATGGCTGCAACAAGTGATGATGAATGCTTCAACAAGACTTCAAGTTTATAGAGATGACTGCTATCAATCAATGTATGAAGCAAGTGATAAATATATAGCAACAGTGATTAATTAATGACAGCTGTAATAACATCCAGAAAATGCACTTGAATAGACAATATAACAAGATATTGTGAAGTCCTGAAATGAAAACATTTGTCTCATACAATTTCTAGATATATGTCAATTATAAAATAAACTCTAACATGCTGCCAATGATAACTGTAGCAACAGCAAAATAAAGTAATGACAGCAGTAGTAAAATCTTCAGAAAAGTATTTAGAAAGGCAATTTGATGCACACTTTAGTATTGGTTGATTGTGCCTTGCCTTATACAATTTCTGGATTGATTTAAGTGGTCAAACAAGTTTGGATAGGCTGCAAAATGATGGTTGTAGCAGTGATTATAACAGCAACACCTTAGTGGTTAGTATTCCTAGACTAGGTTAGCAAGTTAGTTTAGGTTAGTAGGGTATTAGGTAGAGCAATTGAGTTTGAAGTTTGATGATTCTTGTCAAGAAACAAGGGTTGAAGACTAGTGTCTTTTAGGGGTAAAATGGAGTCAATGTGGGCGGCTCCTTCTAAGGCTGCAAATTAATGATGATACACAAAAGTCTAAGAGGGAAAAATTCTAGGAGGAGTAGCAACTTAAGTTCTCCTACATTTTGACCTTAAGAGACAAAGTGCTAGGGTGTAGGCACTTCTAGGCCCTAGCGCCTTGCTCTCCTTAGCCTTTCTATGGAGTAGAACTTATGCAACAATAACCAAATGCAAACCTCTAGAGTGYTAGCAATTTAGGGCTCTAGGGTTTCACTAGTTACTAGATCAGTTTAGTGAAAGCTTGGCAAATAAAAAGTAAGAAAGTAGCAACTTAAGTTTCTTACTTCAAGCATTAAATACACCATGCAATTTCATAATCTTGTATGAGCAAATAAAACCATTCAATAGATGACAAAATGTTGATTCTMCTTACTTGCACCAAGAATAATCATGAGTATACCATACAAGATCACCATAAAACTCCAAAAATTGATCCAAGTTGCAAATACAAGCCTTAAACAAGAGTGGTGCCTCACAATTTCAGCCAATAACCCTACTAGGGCGCAAATTTCAGACCTCTTGTCTCTAAGGACAAGTTCTTATGAAAATGAATGTCACTTTCTGCTTATTTATACAGGATTTAACCTAAAATTAATTTCAGTTCATAATTACTGGGCCGACCTGGCTAGTTTTTTACACAAATTAAATCTGGACAAAATAAAATTAACTTGCATCTAAGAATCACTCCAAGGGTGACGTCATGCCCCTCTAGGGTGACATTGAGCCCCAAGTATGGAACATTGGACAGGGAAGGTGAAACGTTGGGCCTCCAAAGGCCTGAAACCTTGCCCACATGTGCCAATGCCTCATAAATGTCGTCCAAGATGACAAGACCAGTTATGGATGATGTCTAGGGTATCCATGATGACGTACAGGGCCCTCAAGGGATAACGTCCATGTGGGAGGAGCAAGATCCCCTGGGTCTAGGTCTGCCAAGGTGCCTCCAAAGGCAATGTCCTTCTTTCTCTCGGTACAAGTTTTCAATCCCTGTCATGTCCCTTGGTTGGGGTCTCAACATCCACCGGTGGGCTTTGAGCCCTATGAAGGTCCGAGCTAATCATTCCCTCGTGTGCACCTGTCCACCGGGCAAGGTCCTGCAGCAACAACAAGTACGTCCTCCATGGGGTCATAAGTCATAAGGATCATAGCATGTAAATCACATCCAATAATTAAATTACCCAAACATGTGCATCAAACCCCCCTTAACCCAAACAAATGCTCAAAGACGTTATGCAATTTGACAAGTTATGTTTGGAGAAGGTCTCAGGGTGTCCTATTGGGCTAACCTCTCTTGAGTTTGGGGTGTTTCCCAAGTGAGATCTAGACCAAGTAATGTAAGTGTATGAGGTGGCATGGGGTAAGTATTTGGGCATGGGGTGCATGTGATAACAAGGAAATGTAGAGTCTTACTTGTGGGTGCCTTTGTGGAGGGAAAGTTGCACCTTGTCATAAATGCAATTGTTTCCTAGCCCATTCATTGCCTTTTACTCTTAGCTTTATTTCTTCTGATCTTTTGTTCTTGTGCTTCAAGGAAATAGTTGAGGGCCATTGTCCTGGCTTGATGACCAAAGGTGACAGTGTTATCCACAAACATTTCACGGAAATGAGAAGGTTGGCTCGTGATGAGACGCCCTTTCTCTTGGCTATGCCACCAAGAGCCACTACCCTAGTTTGGTGACCAAATAGGTGGCAGTGTCATATTGCTACATGTCCATGGTCATAATGGGTCGGCTCGTGATGAGACCTCCTATCCATCAACTAGTACCTTGAGTGTTTATGCTATCTTATGGATCCCCTTTTCTTACTGAGAAGTTTTTCACTGTTTTCTCAAGGATCTCTGGGCGAAGCATCTCGAAGGTTTCAAATTGGCTTTTAACTCTTGCCAACTACTTTTACCCTCTGGGCCTTTAGCCCCTTCTTCCCACGAGGTAAGGTACAACCCTTCCTAGTGTAGCCAGTCCCAATGCCCAAACAAGGATAGGGGAGATGAAAGGAATAAAGATGGAAAGTGGTAAGTATGTACGGAACGGACGATGACTTTTCACAGATTCACCCAGTAGTAACCCATCCTAAAGGGAAATCAACTTACTAGGACACCATGTCACCCTTCCAGGTATGAACGAGGCAAAGAGCATAATTTCCAAGAAAACATCATGAAATGAAGAAGGATTCAATACAACATATTCAAGTGCTTCAAAAATAAGAGTGAAACATACCATGATACCCAGACTCATTACCTCATGGAGCAAGACTCACCGCTACTTCAGGACCAGGCTGGTGTGATGGGCAGTGTTGCTAGTGATATGTGGACTGCACTGAAGAAAAGAGGGGCCCTCCAGGGCCATGCTCAAGTCGTCTGGCTCTCAATACTCCATGTCTAGGACCTGTGGGCCTCAAGACGTGATATCCTTAGTTATCCCTAGGCTAGGGGATAACAGGCCCAAAGGGAAAAGGTTTAGGGGTGTTAATCCAAACCTAGTTTTCTGAATTTTATTATCATGTGGGGAAAACTTATATTTTTTGGTTGAGTGTATGAGAGCCCAATCATTGAATACTTGTCATAGGGTGGGTGTGAGAGTCACATCCCATAGTTATTGGAAAGCATGGGGAAGAAGCAATCAGAATTGGGCAAAGTGAGCAGTCAATGGTCTTGGAAAAAGAGAAGAAATTTGTATGGGTAGTAACAGGTAGTTTTACAGGAAGAGTTTTTATAGGAACAACAAGAGAGAACATGGAAGAAGAGCTTGGGGGATGAAACAACAAGGCTGGGCGAATTCTAGAGCATGTTGGAGCGTTTTGGAGATGGAAATTGAAAAGCCAGGTTGTCAGGCCTAAAGAGTAAACTCTTGGGTGAGTTGCATTGTACCAGCGAGTGTGGGTTGTTGGTTTTGATGGTAGTTTTTCCTAGCAGTGAGATCCCTTGAGTTACCAGCTGAGAGATTCATAGCTACCTGTGCTAGAGAGACCCCGATAAACGCCTGATGGACTGAGAGCAGTGAAGGGGTACATTCCTTGCGTTGGGCAGGTCAAGAGGAAGAGAGTTAGAAGAAATTTGAGATGGTTGTAGGAGAGAACCAATGGGTTGTGTGATACTGAGTTGTGAAGGGTCTGTGAGAGGCACCCTTCTTTTGTGGATTCCTAGCCCCAACTCGGGGATGACTTGTTGTTGAGATTTGGAACAACAGTTCTATGGTTGGGTGGAACGTCCTTCTCAAGCAGTTGGTTGCATAAACATTTTATAAATATAAGTGTTTACCTATTTTATGTGTCATTTACTGAGATCAATTGTTGTTGTTTAATCTGTGTATGTGAATGGTTTTATATGTTGCTATAAATGTTTTATCAGTTGAATTCATGCTTGTTTAAAATGTTGTAGTTGCATGTAATTATGGGTATCAAAATCTGGTTTAAAATGTGTATAAAACGTAGATGGTAAGCTACAATATATAAATCAACAAGAAGAAATTTTGTTTTTATGTGTTATTGTGCAATTAGCGTTCCCTGGACGGGTTGGGGGACGTTACATTATGGTATCATAACTCAAGGTTCAACATTGAGCTTGTATGGGCCAGGAGCCAGCATGAATTGAGCAGATTCGTGGTTGTAGATTTCGTCCTATGATGGATTTGGGGGAAAAATGGTGAACAGAAGTGAAATCCCCAAATTATGAGCAAATTTTCGAGTGTCAGTGCTTCATAGCAGTTGAAGAAGGTAATTCATGGCGTCAAGTTGCAAGTTACAGAGTCGATTTTGGCCTAGAAGGTCGAAATCCTGTAAGTTTCAGGGTGGTCATGAAGTTTAGAAATCGACGGCCCAGATTAATTCGACCTGGAGAATCAACGGTCAAGATTTAGTCGCAAGAGGATTGGAGCTAAGCATTCCCAAAAGGCCTTTGGGAAGAAGGTTTCGGAAGGACTTGGAGTCGAGCATGAGGTTGAGTCTGAAAGAAGGAGTTTGATGGTACGAGTCGAATGAACGAGCACCGTTCATCACATCGAGGGTCAATCCTAGTCGTTCATTGGGAGTCAGGTTTCGGAAAAGTCCTGAAGTAGGGCACGAGTTGAAGTCCGAAGAAGAGAAGCCTAAAAGAACGAGAGTCGTCAGATCAGTCGCGGTCATTCTCAGTCGTCAGATCTCAGAGATGTTCTTTCGAAGAAGTGTTTTCGAAGGTCTCAAGGAGGGTTTCCAATAGGGAGTCCGACAGTGTTTCGGACTATGAGTTCGGAGGTTTTCCGACAATGTTTCGGATTATGAATTCGGAGGGAGTCCGATAGTGTTTTGGGCTACGATTTCAGAGGGAGTGTGACAGTGCTTCGGACTGTGGATTTCGGGGATTCGTGTAGCTAGAAATTGAAGCTTTTCGATGGGAAGGCTCTAAAGAAGAGTTTTGACAGGCCTGCGGAGGTCTAGTTACAACTTGGCAAGGCCTAGAAGATCAACAATTGGGATTAATCCTGATTTTGAGAGAAATGGTTAGATCTAAAGACTGTTTCAGCAGTAAATTAGAGAATTTTTCCACGAAAAAATATAGTTTTTGAAGGTCTTCAGCTTGTAGGGCATTTTTGAGGGCCTAAAGAGCGTTTTTGGAAAATCAATTTTGTACAAAATTGTGTGTCCTCCTATGACACATAGTTTTTTCTTCTAAAATGATTGAGCTCGGAGAGAGATTTCCAGCAAGCTAAACTATTCGCCAAACGGAGCTTGTATGAGGGAGCTACAGCCAAAACAATCAAGGGTAAAATTTAGTACTGGATTTATTGTAGAGGGCATAACTCCTAGCTCAGGAGTCAGTTTGGGGCCTAGGAGCAGTCTATGGAAAGCTCATGGACTGTAGAAGTCAACCATGGAGCCAAATTTGAGTTCTGGGTATCTATAGATGTGTTGGGAGAGAAAGAAAACACCTATAGCATGCAGGGATATAAAAGGGAAAATGGTCAAAACTTCTGAAGACCATAACTTTCTGCTCGGAACTCAGATTTGGGAAAATAAATAATCGATGGAAAGGTCTTGAGGAGGAGAATTCATCTATTAACCCAGAAAATTAATTTGAGTAGAAAAATTTGCAGCCAACTAAAAAGAAGATGATTGGTGGCATTAAAGGGCATAAAAAAAATTATGAATTCTTTTCCAAATTGTGTATGTATTTATTTTCACCTAACAGAAATAGTTTGCATGCACATTTTCTGCAGAATTATAGGTTCAGAGAAGAAGTTGGTTTCTATATGAGAACCACAGCAATCAAAGATGCCCAAGGATCCTATAGTCATGAGGAAGAATTTAGAGGTCTGCATGTCAGCATGGGGAATGTTGAGACCGAGTCCAATGGAAGAAGAGACAAGCAAGAGCCGGTAATTATGAGAAGCTTGCATAGAGAAGTGCAGAATTATAGAGCTAATAATGAAAAGATTATAAAGGTTGGGAAGGGATACTTCAGAGCTTGAACATGTTGTAGAAGCAAGCCAATAAGGACTCTGGCACAAATCCCGAAGCTAATGCTAGACAAGTGACAACATCCAAATCCCATAGTAGAAGAGATGGGCATGGGAATGATAGGCAGTCAAGGAGTAGAAGCAAAGGCCATCATTCTCCACAGCAATCCACTAGGAGAGCTCATGCTAGTTCAGGTGCAGGGAGCAGCCCAAGTGTGTCCCCTGTCAAGAGACAAAGGAGAAGGCCTAAGGGAGACATATTGCAAGGTGAACTCAGGAAGATCCAGCCACCAACTTTCAATGGTGAGCATAAGAAGGGAGAAGAGGTCGAGGCCTGGCTATTGGAAATGAAAAAATATTTCTAATTGCATGATTACCCCTCCAGGGTAGAAACAAGAATTGCAACCTACCACTTGCAAGGAAAGGCAGCCATGTGGTGGGATCAGCTTAAGCAAGCCAAGCATCTGGATGAGAAGAGGGTCTCATGGAGGCAGTTCAAAGGATATTTCCAAGACAAATATTTGTCTGAGCATTATTATGAGAGGAAGATGAAAGAGTTCTTTGAACTCAAGTTGGGAAGCATGTCCATGGACGAATATGAAAAGAGGTTCTTTGAATTGTTGAAGTATGTTGACTTCATAAAGGGGGAGAAAGTCAAAATCCAAAGTTTTTTGAGTGGGTTACCCTCCTATAGTGATAAGATACAATATGATAACCCCAAGACTTTGGAGGAGACCATAAGGAGAGCAAGGCATCTCTATGAGCAAAGCAAAGGGAGGTCAGTCTTCCAAAAGAATTGGAATGACAAGATGAAAGGAAAGAGGGAGCAAAGGCAGAGAGGTTTTAAGCCACCCTTTTTCAAGAATAACTCTCAAGCAAATCAACAAGGCCAGTCAACCCAAAATGAACACAAGACAACAGATTCTTTTGGGAAAAGGCCAAGGCACCAGCTTGTACAATGTTGGGGATGTGAGAGGAATTGTTGGGTATGTGTTATATTCTTTGCATGTGTGTGTGTGTGGGTGCATCAGATACGACTGCTATTTTTAGCGGATTTTGCTATTTTTAGTTGATTTGTAAATTAATCCCGGATTAAGGGATTAGGGTTTTGGTATCTACGGAATACCTAAAAACATTGTATATATTGTATGGCGAATGGTGAAATTCAATATAATGAAAAT
>SNQJ01S0029782.1:155571-171725 GCA_010110895.2 Picea sitchensis
AAAAATCTCTGTGTACTCTATGTATGAGCCATTGATTAATTTCTGTATTGCTTAAGAATCTATATGCATTGCTTTACTTCGCAGGTTTAAAACTTACAGGAATCACTTATATAGGAATTGCCCTCATAAAGGAGAAAGAATGAGGACTGTCCACAACATTCATGAGGCTCAAATAGTGGAAGACATGGGAGGAAGCATGCCAAGGATTTATGCAGCCTTGGACAACAAGCAAGCAGAATATCAATCCCCCATGATTGAAGTGGAAGGTAAGATTGATAACCATCCCATAGCAATTTTAATTGATTCTCAAGCTAGCCATAGTTACATAAACTCTAATATTATTGAAAGATTTCATTTACAAAGGAGTAAGCATAAGAAATCTTGGTTAGTTCAGTTATCCACGGGGGCTAAGAGAAAGGTCAATGAGTTGGTTAAAGATTGCCCAATAGACATGAATGGAATCAACACAAAGGTAGATGTGAACATTATACCTTTGGGTTCATATGACTGTCTAATTGGAATGGATTGGTTGGAAAAACACCATGTTGTCCTACATTGTTACGACAAGACAATAACATGTCTTGATGAGAAGGGACAGCGAGGCAAGATTCAAGGCATTCCAAGAGTCATGGTTGTTAGAGAAATTCCATCCATGCAGCTGAAAAAGAGTTTCAAGAAAGGATGCCAAATTTTTGCAGCCCACATGGAAGAGACAGCTAGTGATAAAGTGGCAAGTCTTGAAGACCATCCAATCTTAAAAGATTTTGCAGATGTTTTTGAGGAAATCCCAGGGTTTCCACCAAAGAGGGATATTGATTTCTCTATTGATTTGGTGCCAGGTGTTACCCCAGTGTCCAAGACACCTTACAAAATGGGCACACCAGAATTGAAAGAGTTGCAGATGCAGCTAAAAGAACTTTTGAAGGGGTACATACGCCCAAGTGTGTCACCATGGGGAGCCCCAGTTTTGTTTGTGAAAAAGAAAGATGGAACCTTAAGGTTCTTTGCGAAGGATTGATGATTTATTTGATCGGCTAAAAGTTACAAGAATCTTTTCCAAGATTGAATTGAGATCAAGCTATCATCAAGTGAGGATAAAAGAAGAAGATATCAGCAAAACAACGTTTAGAACAAGGTATGGGTATTATGAATTCATGGTAGTGCCATTTGAATTTTGGACTATCAAATGCCCCGGTTGTTTTTATGTGTCTAATAAATTGAGTGTTCAGGGAATACCTAGACAAGTTTGTAATTGTTTTCTTAGATGATATTCTCATCTACTCTAAGTCCGAAGAGGAGCATGAGGAGTATCTGAGAATGGTGCTAAAGGTTTTAAGGGAGCATAAATTGTATGCCGAGCTAAGTAAGTGCATCTTTTATCAAAAGAAGATCCATTCCTTGGGGAATATTATTTGCCCAGATGGGATAGCAGTCGATCCCAAGAAGATAAAGGCCATTAGAGGATGGCCAGTGCCAATAGAGGATGGCCAGCACCAAGAAATGTCACGGAAGTCAGATCATTTATGGGTCTTGCGGGTTATTACCGAAGATTCATAGAGGGGTTTTCAAAGATTGCAAGCCCAATCACTTCATTGCAAAAGAAATGACTGAAATTTGAGTGGACTCCAAAATGTGAAGAAAGTTTTCAGCAGTTGAAAAGCATTTTGACAAGTGCACCCATATTAAAGATTGCAGACCCAGATGAAGACTTTGTAGTGTGCACGAATGCATGCAAGGAAGGGCTTGGTGGAGTCCTCGGTCAAAAAGATCATGTGGTATGCTATGAGCCCCAAAAATTAAAAGAGCATGAGAAAAATTATGCTACTCATGATCTAGAGTTAGCAGCAATTGTACATGCATTAAAAATGTGGAGACATTATCTCATGGGGGAAGAGATTTGAGCTAAGAACATACCACTGTGGTCTGAAACATTTATTTGGATAGCCAACACTAAATGCCAGGCAAACAAGATGGCTGGAGTTTCTTAGTGAGTATGACTTTGAAATTAAACATATTAAGGGAAAAGAAAATCATGTGGCTGATGCACTCAGCAGAAGAGCTCATGAAGTGCACGTTTCAGCCATCAGCATGTATAGGATAGATTTAAAAGATAAAATTCTAGAAGAAGCAAATTTAGATCAACTTTATTTGCAAATTAAAGAAAAATTACAGCAAAGAACCAATAGGATAATTGAAGACATGCTTAGGATGTATGTGATGGATCAGGCATCAAAATGGAAAGACTACATCCACTTAGTGGAGTTTTCCTATAATAATGGGTATCATGCCTCCTCATTAAAAATGAATCATTTTGAAGCTTTGTATGGCAGAAAGTGTAACACACCAGTGAGTTCAGACAACCTAGCAGACAGAACCATCAATGGGCCAGATTTGTTAAAAGAAATGGAAGAGCAGATGACAAAGATCAGGGAAAATTTAAATGCTCCTCAAGAGAGGCAGAAAAGCTATGCAGACAAGAACAGAATTTTCAAAGATTTTAAAGTGGGAGAACAAGTTTTCCTAAAAGTGAAAGCAAAAAGAAGTTCAATAAGATTGGGTTGTTGCCCGAAGTTGGCAGCAAGATATTGTGGACCTTTTGAAACATTAGAAAAGATAGGGCCAGTTGCATACATGCTAGCATTGTATGCATCCATGAGAGTGCATAATGTATTTCATGTGTCATTATTAAAGAAATATGTGCCTGACCCTAACCACATAATTGATTGGACTGTGATCCAGGTGGAGCACGAAGGGGGTTTCTGGGTGGAACCAGTACGCATCCTGGATTGGAAAGTCAAAGTGCTCAGGAACAAGGCCATAGGGTTGGCAAAATTTAATGGACCTGCTACAGTCCTGAAGATGCAACATGGGAGCATCAAGAAACTATGCGGGAGGAATACCCGCAAATTTTTGTCGATTTTGAAGAAAATAGAAGCTGAAAAACGCAAGACTCCATTTTGGGCAGCTAGTTACCAGAACCATATCTTTGAAATTCTTGGTCACCTATGCTGATAGCCCTGATAAAAGAATGGTACAACCCAATAGACTGAAGGCAGTGAAGGGGGCACATTCCTTGGGTCAACGGGTTGAGAAGAATGAGAGATTAAGGTTGGGACTGTTGTTGGAGAGTAAAGATTGCAGAATTTTATTTTACTTTCTAAGTATTGTGATGTAAATTTATATATATATGTATTTTGGCATGGTGCAGTGCATCAAGGACAAAGAACAATTGTAGGGGAGGGGGAAAGTAACATCCCCGCTATAATCCCCAGTTTATTTAATGCACAATGTAGATAGGAATATGGATGTGGCCAAGGATGTAATATGCAAAATGTATTTTATGTTTTTAATAAAAATAATGTGATGCCAGCTGCTGGGAATATGGACAAAGATGGGAGTTGAGTTTTTCCACAAGAGAAGAGAGTGTCTAAGAGGGGGCCCAAAGGGAAAAGGTTAAGGGGTGTTAATCCAAACCCAGTTTTCTGAATTTTATTATCATTTGGAGAAAAATTATATTTTTTGGTTGAATGTATGAGAGCCCAATCATTGAATACCTGGCATAGGGTGGGTGTGAGAGTCACATCCCATCGTTATTGGAAAGCTTGGGGAAGAAGCAATCAACGTTGGGTAGAGTGAGCAGTCAATGGTCTTGGAAAAAGGGAGGAAATTTGTATGGGTAGTAACAGACAGTTTTACAGGAAGAGTTTTTACAGGAACAACAAGAGAGAACAAGAAAGAAGAGCTTGGGAGCTGAAACAACAAGGCTGGGAGAATTCTGGAGCATGTTGGAGCGTTTTTGGAGCATTTTGGAGTTGAAAATTAAAGAGCCACGTTGTCAAGCCTAAAGAGTGAACTCCTGGGTGAGTTGCACTGTATCAGCAAGTGTGGGATGTCGGTTTTGATGGTAGTTATTCCTAGCAGTGAGATCGCTTGAGTTACCATCTGAGAGATTCCTAGCTACATGTGCCAAAGGGACCCCGATAAATGAATGGGGCGCCCGATGGACTGAGAGCAGTGAAGGGGTACGTTCCTTGAGTTGGGCAGGTCAAGAGGAAGAGAGCTAGAGGAAATTCGGGATAGTTGTAGGAGAGAACCAGTGGGTTGTGTGATACTGAGTTGTGAGGGGACTGTGAAAGGCACCCTTCTTTTGTGAATTCCTAGCCCCAACTCGGGGGTGACTTGTTGTTGAGATTTGGAACAACAGGTTTATGGTTGGGTGGAACATCCTTCCCAAGCAGTTGGTCGCATAAACATTTTATAAAGATAAGTGTTTACCTATTTTGTGTCATTTACTGAGCTTAATTGTTGTTGCTTAATCTGTGTATGTGAACGGTTTTATATGTTGTTATGAATGTTTTATCAATTGCATTCATGATTGTTTAGAAGGTTGTAGTTGCATATAATTATGGGTATCAAAATATGGTTTAAAATGTGTATAAAACGTAGATGGTAAGCTACAGTAAATAAATCAGCAAGAAGAAATTTCGCTTTTATGTGTTATTACCCAAGTAACGTTCCCTCTAGATGGGGGACGCTATAGGGTGGGGTTAGGAGAAAACCTCACACAGATCTAGAGGTGCAAAATGGATATATGATTGCTTTAGACAAGTTGGTACCTGAGGAAGAGGAGTGTGCTCAAGCACGAAGCAAATTGAGCAAGTACATCAATGAGCATGGAATCTTCGGTAACTTGCATGCAACCAAATATTGAGACAGGTTGAGTTCTATCGAATGGTGGGACATGTATGGCTCCTCTACCACATATTTGCATAAATTGGCGGTGAAGGTGTTTTCTCAAGTGGTTAACACCTCTTTTGCAAAGAGGTGTTGGAGCACCTATAGCTTCATCCACAATGTAAAGAGAAACAGCTTGAATGCAAACTGAGCAAAAGCTTGGTTTATGTGCATTACAACTTGAGGTTGTTGTCTCATTATTGTGATGCAGCGAAGAATGATAATTCTAAAAGAGATGTGACTTGGGACAACAATCCAAAGGAGACTAATTTGGAGGATGGAGCCATGATTTTAGAGCGCTTAGAAGCGGAACTTTTGGGTGATCATGATGGTGATCATATTCCTAGAGCAGACATGCCACCCCCATCTAATAGCAGGGTTCCAGATGCATCAATTTTGCCTTTATCTTCACAGCATCCATTGTCATATGTGAGCCATTCAACTGTTGGTGGTGTTCCATGAACACTTCCACCTACTCTTACTCCTCTTCTTCAAAGATCATAGGAAAAGAAACTAGAAGTTTCTCGTGGCATGAGGAAAACTTAGTGCATAGTACTTAGTACTTGCTACTGTATACTAGATCTCTTTTTCTTTTACCTGTTCAGAAGTACTCTCTAGAACTTAGTACTTTGTCTTTATTATGGCTTATTTTGTAAACAATGAAGTTATGAACATTATATGACAGTTTAGCTTTGAAGTTTGAACTATTGACTGAATCTTACAACTCTTTGGTAATGAATATGATGCTCTAGACTCTAGAGTCTATTTCATTTTGTGGTTGATGTTCTCTATTACAATCTATTGATGACAAATTTTTATGATTGATGTTATATGTGTACTAAATGGTTGGTTCTTTAATGATCATCACTAATCCAATAGTTAAATGGTCTTAAATATATGTTTTCATGGTTTTTGTAATTGATTCGACATTTTGCATGTTTTTTTTATATATATGCATCAAAATATATTAAAATATGTATTATATAAAAAAAAAGCTCCCAAAATGCTCCCGCTCCCAAAATTTTGTGAAAATTGTGCTTCCCACTCCCGCTCCCAACAACCTTGTAGCAAATACTTAATTATCCTGAGACAAATATATGGTCAAGCTTGGAAGAGGCCCTTATTTATTGTATTCCATTGTCATGATCCAATATTGAGTTAGTTAGGTGTGGGTAGTGTCGAAGAGACAATAGGAGGTGTCTCGAGTCATGTTATTGTCTTGTCTCTTCATGTCCTTCCATCAAGTCAGTTCTTGTTGGTCATTTTTCCTCATCCATCCTTAGGGCCATAGCACCACATATTTGTACGACAAGATTTCCGCTTCGTACTGAGGAGAAAGGTTTTCATCATTGCCTCTCTCCCAGCAGATCATTCCTCATCAACTCTAGCACGTCATCTAAGGTTTTGATTCTGAAGCCAAAGTGCTTGAATGATCATTAGCCTCGTTGGAAACCATCTCGCATATGACAAGGTTGAGCATCATTGGGCCCTGATTGGATGAGCTTTATTGGTGTTTGACTTTAGATCATTTTTTACATCGATGGGATGTGCTCATACCTTAGAGCCCATTATCCTTATTGGTGGGTTTCTTCGTGCCCGGCAAGCGTCTTCATCATTGGCATCTATCCAAGTGGCTTTCTCCCAACTATTGACTTCAACTCATTTTCCAATGGAAGGAACACATCGGTTGGACAAATTGCAAGTTGCAACTACAGACAGTGAGGTATGTTTGATTTGCCTCATTTCAGTTGAGCAGTTGAGGTGTCGAGTAGTTGATTCCATAACCCGATGGATGGGCACTTTGTTCTATGAAAGTTTCCATCAATGAGTTGTGAAGCTTCAAAGTACAGAGATTCAATGGCACTTGACACCCCGCAAGGGGATGTTGTCTCCTTGAGTCACCATTGTTAATCCCCAATAGTACTTGGGCAAGTGGAAGGTTAAGATCGAAGGAGATTCCATCACACTGGTCACGTTTCAAATACTCCCAAACATTGACACCGATCAGGGTTCCTTCCAAATTCGATTTCATTGGATCCCAAAAAATTGTTATTTTTAACAGTTTTTTTTTCCAGTATCCATAGATCAGGAGCCCACATGTTAGAGATGATTATATATCCTTGATCCTTGTAAAAAGGAAAGTCCAATGAGACTTCTTTTAACTACATGCGAGATGATCAGTCTTGCCTGCTTTTTTCTTTCTCAAAAGATAGACTAATCATCCATCTCTTCAAGATTAGTTTTTCTCGTTTTTTGTTTTTTTCTTTTTCAAAGGAAGACTGCTTTTGGGCATGTCTATAGTTAACAGGTTCTATGTATGGCAAGTACAGGTTGACTGTCTCGGTTATAAGCATGCAGTGGTGGAGTGCTTCAAGGATTCCAGTGGGTGAAGAGGGATGAGACAAGATCAATGTTGTGCAAGTGGATTTTCTCCAAAGGTGACATGTGGCAGTTTAGTTGAGGATTTCCATTTTGCATGAGAAGTCTAAGTTTGAGTCATGTCAAAACCCTAACTCGAGTGGTTATGTTTAGTCTCAATCTTTCCAAATTTGACTTTCCAAACCTTGATTCCATACACTAAATTTGTCCACTCCACAACCTAGTTTGACATGTTGGGTATATTTGGCAAGTGCTAATTCTATCTAGCCTACATATAAGCCTTAAATAAAGTGTTTTATACCCTAACTCTCCCTTGTCATTTTTTATTGGCAAGCATGCCAAGTTACTGTCAAATTTTAAGCATTCAATTTCAGATGAAAATTACTTCCAAGTGACCTCAAACAGTAAACTAGGGTTGTTGTCACTAAATAATTTTACACTGAAATTATGACAGAAAATTATAGTGGAAGCACAAAGATCAGAGAGAAATCATCCATGCACAAGAGACACAAAATTTTATCCAGTAAAATTTTCAAATTTGAGGATCCCGAGGATAAAAACAGTCCTCTCAACAAAATTTCAACTTCAGCAAAATTCTGGAAAAACTTTCAACTTACAAATCTGCTACAAAGCCTAGTTGACGTCACTTGTACGGTTGCTGACGTCAGCTTGCAGTTCGCACATGTGGCCTGCTGCAGTACGGATCACACGTGCGGTTGTACGATCCGCACGTGTCGTACGACCTACAATAAATGTGTCGTATGATCCGCACATGTGGTTGTCTGCTGGTGTACGATCGCACGTGTGGTAAGGACTGTTGTACGAACTATACGGCTTCACACGTGCGGCCTCTTCCTCCTCTCTCCTCACACGTGTGGCTTCTCTTCCTTGGCTGGAAAACTGAGAAAGAAATACCAGAAACCCTCGATCAAATATGCCCAAGTGAAGAATTTCCTTGCTGAAATTGCCTCTCCAATCTCCTTGGCAAGAGTGTTTACTCACTCATGCCAAACACATGATAAAAAAATGAGATGTGTGGTGCCTCCTCACATTGCCTCTCCTTTTATAGAGTCTAAAAGTGAGTTTAGAAGCCCCTCATTAAACTCAACATTAAATTAGAATTGTTTATTCCTCCAAGTGGGTGCCAAGCCCCAACAACAACAATTCCAAGCCCCAGCTCCATATAAAAAGGGTTTTCACAAAGTAAAAATGCAATGTGAGTGCCAACAAAGATTCCCACATGTCTGACACAAGGCCAATGTGAGAACACTTCCCCGATGCAACAAAACATTAACAGTTACCATGTTGTTTTGTCAAGAAAAGCTTAAAGCTCAGCTTTATCCAATTATTTAGCATGAGAATAAAGGCCAACTCCAAAAAAGCTAAGAGGATCAAAGTAGAAGGCATTTATCAATTCTGTTTGCATGGAAAAGAAATAAAGGCCGGAAAAAGGATTAAAACAGCAGAGAAAAGCCTGCTAAAACAGCAACAAACTGAGTTGGCAGCCATGCAAAGGATGATAGAATTTGGCATGTTCTTTTTGCTTTCATCCACTAGTAGTGAGGGCAAATTGATTCCCTTAGAGTGAGCTTCTATGTATGAAGATTTGAGAGACAAAGCAGGGGTTAGACAGTATTCTTTGAGAACAGATTGCAGCAGTGGACAGCTCTTCACTCTTCCATCCTCCCAAACCTTAGACCACTACCTCCACTGCAAGCAAGGAGATCCATGGAAGCCTGTCACCTACAACTCACTATGATGCAATCAATCTCTTGTGTAATATGTGATTTGGTACAATTATGCTTTGTTCTAGCTATTTGAATCTATTGGATGTCATTGATTAAGTTGTTTTGCAGTGTTATGGTAATTTACAGTGCACTTATTTTGAATCGAATCTTCTTCACCTAAGGCGCACATTCACTTCACTCATGTCCATTAAATTCATTGTTACAGCTATCTTTAGGAACTGATCTCAACCACTCTTATTTTTTCAAGTTTAATTCACCCTTGACTACTTATTGGCAGCTCAAGAGCAAGCATTCATTGTGTGCTAATGAATTGGAGTTTTACGCAGAAATCTTAGTTTGATAACAGCATACAACCCCTGGGGACGCCCCCCTGAAATTATAAAAGCACCAATCCGAACAGAGAGACCTCCAACAGTGACAGGGTTGGTTGTCTATAATTATTAGGCAGGTCTGCCAGTGCAGATTTGAGTGATAACAGGGGTCAACGTCTAGCCAGCAAGTACTTGCAGATCTAACTTGTTGCTAGCAAATTTGACTCTTGGCAGAGAGTTGGACCTGGAACCGAGTTAAATTGCCTTAGCTGCAGGGTTGAGCAAAGTTTGACCGAGTAGTACTCAAAAGCAAAGTCACACAAATCAAACTTGGGAACTACTCGCCAAACTGAAGAGTAAGAATTTGACTTGGACTTGCGAACTCTTGACAAACTAAAGGGTAAGCTTCAACCTGGACTTGGTAACTACTCGACAAATTGAAGAGTAAGAGTTTGACTTGGACTCAGGAAAAACTCGGTGAAAAAGTGCTGACCGAGTTTTACAAGTCAAAATTGTCGACTCCAAAGTCGCCGAGAGCTTGACCAGTTTGACCAAATCTTCCAATGACCAATTTGACTTAGCTTGTTTTTGGCTTAGATGAGTCAAACTCACAAATATTTGAATGACTCAACCATATCTTTTAACAATGCTCAAAAGACTTGGCATTTTTTCCAGCTATGGTCCAACCATACAAAAGATACTAGTCAACCAATAAAAGATTGGTGATCGGATAATTGAAAAGGGATAAAAATTGACCAAGATATTTGGCCACTATAAAATCTTCAAAAAAATGGGCAATAATCCTCACTTTTTTGGATTTCCCAACGAGGTTTGATATCTCCCCTATTTTCAATAGTGTTGATCACTATCACTAACAAGGGGGTGAGAAAATTAGCCAAAGTAAAAATATAGCAATAGGACAAGGGCCAAGATGGGCATATCATATGCCCAAGCCATACAAGAAAATAGAAGAAATCTCCAAGATAAAGGTGACTATATTTCCATCATGGTGAGAATCAAAGGAATGGTACCTAGTCAAATGGAAAAATTTGTCAACAGTGGATGCCATGTTGGTGATAGGAGTCAAACCAGAAAAACTTGCACCAAAGTTGTAGGAATAATTTTACCAAAAGAATATATTTTGTCTTGAAGATTGGAGATTGAACCAAGAGGTTTAAAGCTTTTGTAGGAGCATACCTTTACCTTTTATTCTTAATGATTGCATAAAACAACTATATTTAAACATACTTTTAGTTGAGATATTATTAGTGGATAAGTAAATAAAATATTCAGCAATATTTTTATAAAGTTGTTTTAATCAAAGTTAAAAGAACTGGAACCGGCCGAGTATTACTCTTACATATAGGCTTATCATATACTAGTTACCATAATCAGTCATGTCGTGTTATGTATACAATATATGCAAGTAACATATCTCAATAAGCCCGTATATCATGATGTGCTTTCAATACCCTTGTTATAAGTAAGACCAGCTGTATTCACTTGTATTGTCATACTAATATGATTGAGCAGAACCCATTAAAAGCTGACTATTCAATACACATGCCTTATTAAGAGTACAAGAATGGTGTTTCCTTATACCTATATTATGAGATGAACGTATGGCATTAGTACTATGTTGATAGTGATTATGACTAAGCTAGTTACGGGTGAGTGTTTACCTGATCTCTCTAATCATAATTAGCTTCATTGAACTGACAGTATTAACTTCATACTACATGTTGAAACTGGAACGGGTTTATAAACTGGTCTATTTAAAAAATACATAACACACATCAATTAAAAAATACATAACACACATCAATGTAAATCCAAACCATTAAACACCAATATGTAAAGTTTTCCAATAAGAGTTTGGAAGGGAAGAGTGTTTATTTTCTTTCCTTATTTTTCATTTCCCCCTCAGAACTCCCGCTGGTCCCACCAGTCTGAACCGGTTGTGAATTAATCAGTTTGGTACTGAACCGGCCTCCCAATCTGGTTCAGCCGCCGGTTCGGGTGCTGAATGGTCTGGACCTTCCGGTCCTGATAACACTGCTTTAATGGATAAGATACTTTCGGTGGACAAGTACATATAAAGAGATTTGGAATTTGTCTCCATGATTGCCTAAATTGTGTGACTTTTCTGAATCTTTTGAGGATGATTTGGAGATTGCCCTGGGTCACTCAGACTGCTATGGGCAAAATTGTAAACAGATAGAATGTCATGTGCAAAAGTTCGTTGGTGACCAGCGCGAACCTCGCAGGCTACGGTGAGAATGTGGATGTCTAATAAGCATGGAGGCATGGAGTTATATTCGAGCCCTGATCTTAGCCAACTAAAAATCAAAAACAAAATGCTGGTCATTGAAATACTGTGTATGTTAAAGATATATGCCCTGTTTGTTATCAGGGGCAGGGCATACGAGAACAAAGTGTCATAAATAGCATTCTGTTGTAAAATGATGCAACTACATGAAAATTGAGAAAGAAGCAAGCAAATAATTAAAACCATCCTGAGAAAATAATCCAAAACTTGATTGATTTCCTTCCCACAGCAAAGAAAGCCTGCGTATTTTGGGTTAGTTTCAGTTTATATAATAATCAAATGAAAATCCAAGGCAAAATGCTTCTGCAAATCATACCCAAATAATTTTTCAAGACAAAAATAAAGCAAAGCAATTGAACTCATTCTCAAAAACTAAAATCAAAACATCGAAAAAATATACAGAAACTCATTCTCTTCCACCCACCCAATTGCATAAACAAACTAGAAAAAAAAAAACACACATTCTAATGCGCAAAGGCTCAATCTCAATTCACACAGACAAATCCCATATGGGTTTTAAAAGAGGGGACCATTGAAATGAGATATACCTGCAAATGAAGACGACGAGCTGCAAGAAGCCGAACTGAAGAAAGAAGTGTTCAACCCCAGACGAGCAGCATTACTTCTGCTGGCAGAAACACCACTGACATTGAATTTGGTACGAGACGTGAGATTCATAGAAGCAATTGGCGCTCCACTAGAGCACGCTAGACAGCCAAGAGCCATCTCCACATAACCTCACAACAGACCGCCTCTGTTCTATCTTTTATCTTATCCTTTGCACAACAAGGATGGGCATACCCATATAGGAAGGGCGTAGCATACATTTCTCAATAGAGAGATTGATCATGTGAAAAATGTATATTAATTTATTTTTTTAAAGCCATTATAGGGTTAAAACATCTTATAAAATAAATAACTGCCATGTTTTTGGGATCAGAGGAAGTTTAAAATATAATTGTCACCTATTGGGGGATATGACAAGGATCTTGATTTCCAGAGCATATTTCTCATTCGGTAAATGAAATGACGAGAGGATGTTAGCATATTTTCTACAATTGTGAACGGGTAAGGAATCTAAACAAAATATGGAATAAAGGGTACACGGATTTATATTGAGATAATCATTTAAGGATTTTTGAGCGGTGTTAGTGTTTTTTTTAATTGTATTAAAAGGCAGTTTATACATTTAGTATGGAAGAGATATGTACTATAAGCTAACATAGCATTATGTGGTATAGATATGATAAATATGATAATTTAAAAGTTATGAAATATATAGAGTGGGTTTAATATATTAATATTAATGTATGTGTATGTGATAATATTGATGATTGGTATTTATTGAAATCTTAGATAGAACAATAAAGATATCATCATTAAATTAGTCTAGATAAAGTAGAGACCTTTCAAGTGTCATGAGAGGTTAAGTGTTATGATTGGTCAAATCAGTGGAAGTACAAGCTTTTCTTCGATTTTTTGCACTCTCAAAAATGGTTGCACTTTAAAAGGTTTGATCCATCTTAATTCTTAATAGATATGTTCTTAAGATAGTTTTAAAATGGTGATAATATCATTTATACAACATAGTGTCCAAACTAAGCTCAAAAGTATGGAATTAAATATCAAATGTTGGCCCTTGACCAGGTTTTGTTGATACTTGATCAAGTTTGACCTATTTTTGGACTTCAACAACCTGTCAAAGGAGGAGCCTAAGACAAAGCAGAGATCGCGGGATCTCGGCCCCTTTTTGGGTCCTTTTTGGGATGTGGGAATATGTAACGGGAATGGGATGTCGGCCCATGGGTTTACCCATGTTTAGGCCTATTTTGTAATATATAAATATATTATTAGGCTAGATAGAAGTGGTGGTGCATCTATGTGATGTGAATGTATGCTAAGTGCAAGTAGAGTCTGTAAGTGCGTTGTGCATGACTGAAAGAAACTTGCAGAGCTAAGTGCAAGTGGTTGTAAAGGACGGTGGAAGGCTTTGTGTTGTAACACAAGGAAGAAGGATCTAGCGAGCTGTGCAGATCTTCTGTCCTATGCGAAGAAGGGTTCGAAGGCTCTGTGCATGTAACCTATTGAGAAGCTAATAAAGAAGAGGAGTTGGTGGACATAGCCCCAGGGTGGGGGTGAACCACGTAAATATTGTGTTACTCTGCTCTGTGTGATGTTCTAATGCGTTTATATGTTATTTTCTAAGTGCTTTGAGATGATTAGATAAATTTGCTTATGCTTAGTGCTAACGATATGTGAGAATGTTAGATCTGATCTATATGAATATGTTTAGTGCTTGATCTGCTAGATCTGATCTATTTACCTATGCTAAGTGTTTAAATACATTAGATCAGTGTGAATGTTGCGAAGCTCTGTTTTATCAGCGAAGTAGATATTGATTGCATATTGAGGAACTGACGATGCTAAGTGTTCTATTAAGTATCATAATCACAGAGTTGTGTCCCAGCTAAGGTTGCAGACACTTGAGTCTTGCAACCACCCCTTCCTCTACCTTGGGTGAGACTTCATATGCTTCACAGGTGTTGTCGAAAGGGCCGATAGTTAGGGTTTTGTTGGTGCGTTGTTGTAGCGTTGAACCCTGGGTCTGCCCCTGTGCCAACAAATGGTTTTGTTGTCGGACCTGAAACTGTGATTGTTGGGAACTAAGAAAGAAGTAGCTTTGTGCAAAGATTTGTCTTGAAGTTGTGAAAGCTTTGTGCGTAGATCTTTGCCCTAGTGCGCAATATTTTACTTAACCTGTAAAGCTTTGTGCTAAGCGGAAGGTCGGATCTGAAGAAAAGAGGTAAGATCTATAAGCTCTTTGCTCTGATAAAGGTAAGAATAGTGAAAAGTTTTAGATCTGGAAACTTTGTACTCTGTAGAAGTAAGATAAGTGGAAATTTTTGTTTCTAAAGTATGGATCTAGGTATGTTTCATAGGTTATGTCCTAGCTTGAAAACTAGGGCACTAATTGATGAAAGAAGACTTGATATGAGTAGATCTGACAAGAATAGTGAAAGATATGTTATACCTATGCATAAAAAGAATGTTTGTAGGTTAGCTCCTATGATCCTAGCACGCAGTACAGGAGAAGTTGGGGATCATTTAAAAGAAAGAGAGGATTAACCCATTGTTACAGTTGCAGAAGACTAGGACATCTTGCTAAGGAATGCCCTGGAAGAAGACCTAGTTGTCTTTGTTGCAAAGCTATGGACCATGAAGTGTTGGATTGCCCTAGAATGATGGCTAAGCTTGAAGGAATGAATCTGAACCAGGAAAAACCTAAGGCAGATCCAGAAATAGCAGAATCCTAGAAAGAATCAAAGAAAGTATTGTTACAAATGAAAGAAACCGTGAATGGCCACCAACATATCAACTTCTCGGGGATATTCAAAGAAAAAGAATGCATCGAAGTAAGAATAGGAGACTTCGACATTCGTTGTGTTCTGGATGAGGAAACACAGGTGAATATCGTGACAGAGAGAACTTGGAAGCTATAGGGAAGCTTGTTATGATTCCTTCATTAGGAGGAATAGGATTATTCAGAGGAAAATCGGTAAACCTATATGGGAAGCTCGCTCGTGTACCTATGCACGTTAATGGAACTTCGATAGAAGAAGATTTTGAGATGATTAAATTTATTGAAGACATCACCCTGTTTACCATGTTACTAGTCAGCCCTTGGATTGAAAGATACCAGGCCATAAGGAAAGAAGAAGAAGCAGTGTTAGAACAACAGAAGCAGGAATTAAAAGAATTCATGACTAGAAGGATCGCACATTTGATTGCAGAATAGGAGAACAGATCAAAACTATTTAATACTAGAGGCCTAGATATCGAAGTTGCAAGAACATTAGAGGACTCATAGAAGACTGAAGTACTTATCCCAGATAAAGAAAAAGTATTACCCTCGAATCCTAGGAAAGAATCTCAACAGCATGCAGTGACTATGTCAAACGAAGATAAGAATCAGAATGGAAAAAGACATACAGAGACGAAGATCACTGGAAAAAAGGATAAAAAGTTAAGTAAGAAGAGGGATAAGATTGAAAAGTTACAGAAGATTCCAAGGGGAACTTCGTAGAAGGAAAAATTGCAAAATTGGAGCTTCGCCAGGATATCAGAATAGCGACACATGGCACTTCGCCATGGCGAAGAAATATAGTCGTTGGAGACATTATAACCATTCGATCGATGCTCCAAACGAGCAGAAAGGAAACTATGGTTCATTATTAGGTCGTTGGACCGCGCCATAACGGACATAACAGGGTTAATGGAGGCTTCATACCCGTTGCAAGAGAACCGTTGTCGAGTTACGTATTTATCCCATCGCGCCATGCACCGAGAACACTTTTGCTAATTGAGAATTTGAGCCCACAGACTAAGTGAATTGTATACAGTGATCATTGCGCTCTTGTTGTTTATCCTACTGCAGTGTCTAAGTTAATTTGACCTCGGTCTAATTAATCCCGAGCGCATATGTCTGAGGAACTCAACACTATCGAAGAATCAGTGATAGAAGTACTCCTTGACCTGATGACTGAAAGAGTCATGTTGGAGAGAGGATTATCCACGGGTGTACAAGCATCATCCACGAGAGGACTGCCAGCCTCTCCGTCAACTGCTCGATCTGGACCATCACGACCATCAGAT